>CM057094.1:32076032-32203532 GCA_029959045.1 Taenioides sp. WSHXM2023 | reverse complement strand
CGACCAGGGCTTTTGACAGATTGTATGTAACTGAACCTATGCTATCGACTGTTGGGCGGAGTGGCGTATCTTTTTGTGAATTTTTGGTGTTCCGTAAATGCGAGGGGTGATGCTGGCTGTTTGGACTAGGTTATTGTATGCTTCTCGGGTGATTTTTTCTTGTTCTAATAGGGGTTTGAGTAATGCTTTTAGGGCTTGTTTCTTTTCTTCTGTCGGATTCTTTCTGATTCTTTCGTATGTGTCAGTGTCTGCTAGTAGCGCTACCATTTTCTGTTCGTATGTTCTTCGTATGTTCTTGTGTCTAATATAACTGTTGTCCTTCCTTTATCTGCGGGTAAAATAGTGATTGTGTTGTCTTTTTTCATATGATTAATGGCTTTCCTCTCCTCCTTGGTTATATTGCTCCTTGGTAATCTGGCTGTTTTTAGTATCCCTGTGACTGTGTTGCGTAACTCGGCTTTCTGTCCCTGGTTCGGTATGTTTTGACATGCTAACTCCGTGGCTAAAATGTATTCTTCTATGGGGATTTTATTTGGGGTGGTGGCAAAATTTAGTCCTCGTGCAAGTACGTTTGTTTCTGTTTCCGTGATTTTTCGCTGTGTTAAATTGCATACCCATTTATCTTTAGCATTTGTCTGTGTGGTTTCAATTTTACGTTGTTTTTTATCTATTAGAAAGTTTAACTTATTAATGTGGCGGTCCTTGGTTATTGCAAATTCCAGTTCGTATGTTTGTTGTAAGTGTTTGTTAAACTGCTGCTGTACCTCTTCTTCCATGGGAAATAGCCGTCCGTATTCTTTCTTTTTGTCGCTTAGTTCTTGATCGATGAATCTTTGCTTATTGATGGTGATGCGAATCCTTTCTTTTAGTAGTGCTTTCTTGGCCTTATTAATGATTTGTTTTGCATTATGGGTTGGGATCGGGGTCTTGATGTTAATACTTGCTGGCATGATGTTCTCGTCTCTGCATCGGAGGTTGAAACGTAGGTGGTTGTTGTAGCGGGCGCGCACTTTTTCCAGCCTCTCCAAGTGGCGAAGTGCTTTGACACCTTTTTGTCCAAATCTTCTTTTTATTAAACCGAAGATGTTCATTTTGTCTTCTTATGTACTTTAAACTTCTTAGGTTCTTTTTTAAGACAATACGGTAACATGTATTTACCTTGTTGACATGTTTCGGCTGCTGCTGCTGCATCTTCAGAACTGTCACCGGTGTTGGTGGTGACGTGTCGTATATCAGCTGTTGTTACTTCCTGTAGGCGTGGTCAGCCTGATTGACCTGGCAGGTCGCTCAGACTGACCACGCCTCAACAAGGTAAATACATGTTACCGTATTGTCTTAAAAAAGAACCTAAGAAGTTTAAAGTACATAAGAAGACAAAATGAACATCTTCGGTTTAATAAAAAGAGGGATAAGAGACTATTTTATATTACATATATCTTACATGTACATCCACATCATGAACAAAAAGTTACATAATTTAAAGATATTGATCGCTCTGAGGAATTCATTCTCTGCATTTGACCCATCCTTCACCCAGAGCCACTGGGGAAACCTGTCCTGACCAGTGAGCCACTTCTGTTCAGAACTTGGTCCTCATCTGGAGGATCTGACCTGTTGTGGATGTTGATGGTAGAAACCCAGTGCCCAGAGGAAACCCACACAGACACAGGGAGAACATGCAAACTCCACACAGAAAGGCCCAGGCAATCTGGGAATCAAATCAGGAACCTTATTACTGTGAGGCTACGATGCTGCTAAACCGTAACCTCCAAGTCCAATAAAGGGCCCATATCACACTATTTCCTGATCTATATAGGACCTTTAAGTTGATCACTCACCTCCGTTCCCTCTCTCCTCCTTACACTGTTGATCCCATATCTATTCATTTATATTTCAGATTTGCTTCATACACACATTAGTGTTGTGAGCAGAGCTCTTCAGATTCCCCCAAAGCCTTCATAGAACTCATTTACTCAGCGCTCCTCTGCTCATGTCCTTATAGCAATAACAAACTAGACTGCTGAATCATTTTGGATATTAAATTTCCTCTGTTGCAGTGGTGGGGTTGGAGGGTGCTAGCATCCTGGTGGCTAAAATGTTAATAAGCTAGCTAATAAAAGCAGCTAGCGTACGTAGTCTATTTGCGCGTCATGGCTGGGTTAGCGGCTGTAGGGGGGTGTTGTTTGTTTTGGAAGAGGTAATAATGGCAAGGCAGAAGTCTAATTATGAAGTTAGTGAGGTGAGGAGATGAGATGAGAGGGGAGGGAGGGCTGGAAAGAGATGAGGTGCAAATGGAGGAACATACAGATTTGTATCAGTGCTGAAAATGAAGATTTCTGAATGAGACACATGCCAGTACACACACACACACACACACACACACACACACACACACACACACACACACACAAGTGGTGGGTAAGTTTGTGTTTTAGTTTTGGAGACTGTCTGAGCCCAAAGTCCACAGAATCTGTGGCTCCAGGTCCAGGTCACTGGAACATCGTCACAGCCAAGAGGGGGTGATATGCTACAAATTTCATGATTTCAGTTTTATCACAATTCATGCAAACTTAGTATCTTTATACTGCCTAACTAATATCATCTGCTTCTTCTGAAACTTCACAGCCATTGGTTAAATCCACCTGTCACTCACTATGACCATTACTGAAGCTGACCAATAGGAGGTGTGGGTGGGGAGCAGTGTCTTGAGCATAGAGCTGGCTGATAAAACTCACCTGATAAAGGGAACTATGGAGCTCAAGTGAAACTAAAGAAAAACTGTAATGCACTTGTTTTTAGTCAAATCAACATTCTGGGAAGAATCTGGAGCAGTCTATACTCCAAACCCACAGATACATATTGACCCTAAAATTCACAAAACTGTAATAGACTTTCATAAGAATTCTGCCTGGACTTTAGTCCCTAATTTCATTTTTAGTGAAATGCTTCAGCTTTCAATTGTCAAAACTCAACAAATGTTTATTTTTGTCTGTCAGACGACCCAGACCATTAGACACCAGTGATACCAGTCCGTATGTTTACCCAAAATGATCCAGGCGGGAATTTAAATCCGAGATTAATGATGGCTGACTGACTGACCGTTTTTCACTGATCAAATATTTATGGCCAGGGTAGGTTCATCGTAGTTTTAGAATCTACATTATCCTCCAGAAAGGTGCAACACAGAGTACAACGCCAGTAACTCACACACTGCATGCACTGCACTTGTGTGTGTGCACTCGTGTGTGTGCGCACTCGTGCATGTGTGTGTGTGCGTACTCGTGTGTGTGTGTGCGCACTCATGTACGTGTGTGTGTGTGCAAGGTGTGTGTTTGTGTGTAATCCAGAGTGCTGCTCATCGCTACAGTGACAGAAGACAGAAGTCCAGGAGTTTGTATCCCCTCAGAAACAACAGGTCGGCAGTGTGGGACAGTGTGGGACACAGTGGGACACTTTGGGACACTTTGGGACAGTTTTGGGCATTCCAGGTGCTGTAAAAGCTGATGGATGTCCATTATGTAACTCCTGTTGTAGTAAAGCCAAAGTGCCAAAGTGGCTGTGATTCAAGTAGACTGTGTCTTATCCACCTGTGACCCATCACATTGTGTCCAGGTAAAGATAAAAACTGGTCCACTCCTCAGCGGTGAGTGGTCCAGACAGGCTCACGAGGCTCACACTTCAAAACACAATGAGTTTACAAGTCTATTGCACGTGCAGGTTCTCTTCTGCCTGACAGATTTAGGACTGTACTAGTAAATGCTTTAGTAATTGCTAGTTTTATACTCATGCATCAAAATATTTCCATCATAGAAAATACTTTCCAAACATAACTTTGATAACAGTCTCACAGTTTTATACTTTGCTCTTTCTCCTGCTGCTGCTGTAAACAAATCCTGATTGGTTCAGCCTGTCACCTGGCACCTTTCCCTGTCTGCGTCCCACCTGTTGAGACCCCCCTCCTCCCTCCCTGGCAGATGGCGGGCGGGCAAGCACTTTCCCAGCATGCCGTGGGAGTTGTTCCGCTCTTGTGATCCCTGCGCCGGTGTTTACATGTTTGCAGGAGCGCTGTGAGCAGCGCGACACTAAACAGATGCTTCCTGTGCCACAGCCAATCACCACGCAGCATCACCGTAACTCGCAGAAACAGAGAGAGGAGGTGTCAGTCAGAGTGACCTTTGAACTCTGGCACAGAGACATGTGTAGGCGGTCTTATTACAGTTGGTTAATTTAGGACTTATTATGTGCATTTCCTACAGTTAAACATATTTGTGCCACTGCACAAATATGGTCATTTGAATACAATAAACAAAGTAATGTAGAAAACATATGCAAAACCTAAAAATGTGATTAGAAAGAATTCTGAAACTATAGTCGAGCACTGAATCTGGGTCTGTTATGCTTCAGTCTAAAGATCTTAAAGCCAAAAAAATAGACCACATTAAAAGCATATATATATATATATATATATATATATATATATATATATATATATATATATATATATATATATATATATATATATATATTTTTTTTTTTTTTTACATATTGGTTGTGATTATTGCGCTGAAAACATACATTCTTGCTCCACAAACTTGATTCTTACCTCGCTTGGAGAAGGGCCTCCTTTGGCCATAATCTTCAACAGTGTGGCGTAAAACTTGTTCATGTTCTGAAGTATGGTTCTAACATTCTGTTTCCATGGAATTGTGTAGGTGACCTCACATGCCAGCTCCAGAAAGTTACACTGTACCTTTAACTTGAACAAATTGATTGTAACCAGAAAACAGCTTTTATATAATGCATATTTAAGGCTAAAGGTATAACACTTATTGGGCTACAGGTTTCTGATCAATTCTGGGACACTGCCATGCCAAAGAGATATGATCCAAGGTCTAAATGGGAATTCGCTTGAGTCCCATTTCAAGGCTATTGCCTTGACTGTCAGGGGTGAGAAATCTCACAGTTTCCAGTTGCCTTGAACACAACATGAATTGACTCCTCCAGTTTGGGGGTTACAGCCCCAAGTGCCCCAATCACCACAGGCACCACTGATGCCTTCACCTTCCAGGCCTTCTCCTTGAGCACCTGGTGTTTCTCTAGTTTCTCGTGTTCCTTTTTCCTGAGATTACCATCACTTGATATTGTGATGTCCACCACCACGGCTTTGTTCTGTTGCTTATCCACCACCACTATATTGAGTTGGTTCACATCACCAGTCTGTCAGTCTGTATTTGGAAGTCCCACAGGATCTTGGCTCGGTCATTCTCTGCAACCTTCGGAGGTGTTTCTCACCTTGACCTTGGGGTCTCCAGCCCGTACTCTGCACAGATGTTTCTGTACACTATGCCCACCACTTGGTTATGTCGCTCCATGAATGCTTTCCCTGCCAGCATCTTACACTCTGCAGTTATGTGCTGGACTGTCTCAGAAACCTCTTTGCACAGCCTACACCTTGGGTCTTCTCTGGTGTGGTAGATCTGGGCCTCTATTGCTCGGGTGCTCAAGGCCTGCTCCTGTGCAGCCAGGATGAGGTCCTCTGTGCTGTCCTTCAGACCAGCCCTCTCCAGCCATTGGTAGGATTTCTTGATATCAGCCACTTCAGTTATGTTTCGGTGGTATGCCCCATGTAGGGGCTTGTCCTGCCATGATGGTCCCTCCAGCACCTCTTCCTCTGAGTTCCATTGTCTGAGACATTCTCTGGATATATATATATATATATATATATATATATATATATATATATATATATATATATATATATATATATATATATATATATATATATATATATATATAATTATTATTATTATTATTATTATTATTATTATTATAGTACTTACGTGTTTCATTGGGAGATGATTGTATAGAAAACAGTGTGTAGTCTGCTGTTTCTAGTCTTTATCACGCCTGAGTGATCTAATCTAACATCTGCACCACTGTAGTGATTTCACACACAGGACACGCTTCCCTCTCCCTCGGCTTTTACAGCTCCTGTAGTGTGCACAACTGAACTTTTCACCTTGGTATAATGTTGTTTACTCATCATCAAATACACACTGGAAGTTATTTTTGGGTAAGACTGAATATTCTGTCTGGTCCTATACTGTCTATCTGATCAAAATGAAGAAACTGCTCCAGTGTGTTTTATCACACTATCTTGATTTAAAGGTGCCCTGTATAGCATCTATATATATGTAAGTTATTTCTCTCACTGAAATGTTTCTCATATGACATTAATTGTATCTATCTCCATGGAAACAAGCAAGTAGCAGGTTACAGATCAGATCCATAGAGGGGCAAGGCTGTTCACACCTATATATAGGCAGCGCAATAACATCTTCATGGATAGAAGCAGGTAGCAGACCTCCTCACCTGAAAAGTTACACAGTGCACCTTCATACTAATTGTCTTCATCACAATACATCATGTTAACAGTGCACTTCCTGATTATCTGACAATAAAATGCTTTATAATTAGATGCAGACAGTACTCCTGAAGAGCTGCTTATACAATACTATATCTGTCTGTACTGGGCTCAGATACATGGGCTACAGTTCCTTTAAGTAGTTTAATAACAAAGAGTGACATCATTAGTATATTGTAGTATACATAACAGTCCTTATCAGTCACAGCAGAAATACACTGTCCAACTGTTGAACAGTAGGACTGAGCGTGTGCCAGGACAGCCTCAGCACAGCGTCGCTCCACAGCAGCTGTGTGTGTGTGTGTGTGTGTGTGTGTAGGTGTGTGTGTGTGTGTGTGTGTGTGTGTGTGTGTGCGCGTGTGTGTGTGTGTGTGGGTGTGGGTGTGCGTGCGTGCGTGTGTGTGTGTGTGACTGTGGCTAAATAAATGTAAATCTGCACAAATTACACAGAGCTAATTTCCCAAATGATCAGTGTGGGAAAGATATTAGAAAACATGGCACGCTTCAGCAGAAAACCAAATGCAGCTCTGAGTGGGAGCATGCTGTAAAACTATACACACTGTGGAAACACTGGAGGAGCTTCTCAAAGTGTGGTGCACATACCACTGGTGGTCACTAATACATTTATCAGCTGAACATGTTTGCATTGGAAAGTCTCATAGAAATCCTAATTACTACTTGGCAAACATGAATCTAAATCCTAACCTTAACCCATTTTAACGCCGATCTGAACTTTAACCAAGTTGTTGACCTAATAATAAAGGATTTACATGACCTGATTTGTGTCTTCATAAGGTAGGCGGGTCTCCATGATTGTCTGTGTACAAATTTTATTCCCTACAATGTCATAAATACTTGTCCAACACGGCAAACTGGTACTAAAATAGTCACATTTTTATATAGCACTTATCCACCTTCAAGGCTCAAAGTGCTTTACATCAAGGAACCACTCACCATTCACACACACACACACACACACATACACCAGTGTGCCCCAGTGTGCACAGACACGGTGGTGTGGGGGGTTAAGTGTTTTGCCCAAGGACATAACAGCAGCATTCATCTGTGAGAGCTGGAATTATATTTTAGGTCAAGAGCAGGATTCAAACTGCCAACCTTTGGATTAGTGAAGAAACAACTGAGCTACAGTCACCCCAATAATAAAAATAAAAAATAACCTCTCTAATTTTGAACCAGTATTACATCTTGGTTCACAGAAGATTAAAAAAAACAACAACAAACAAACAAACTTTATACTGCTACTTTATACTTTCAGACAGGACAGCACACCATTCTCACATTTTGACTGCTATTAAATATATCTGTACTAGGGCAAGACAAATTTCACTTTATTACATAAAAAAACAGGTAGAGCCCCTTTAAGCGCTGGATTAATTCTTAGACCTTGTTTAGTCCTGTAGTCAGTTCCAGTCCTGGTCCTGGAAGTGCTGCAAATCCAAACATTTTCTGAGCTGGTTCTTGGTTTGACAAACTTGAAACCCATCACCACTGACACAAACCCATGCCTGCCTCTGTCAGACGTACCCAGTGGACCCACAGTATAATGGAACAGGATAGTCTAGTGGTTGGGAGCAGTCTAATTCCTGGAGGCAGCTTCATTAGAACTCACATTAGTGCAGTCTGAGAATGGAGGTCTGTCAACAGTAAAGAAAACTGTGTGCTCGTGTGTGATGTGAGTGCGGCCCTGACGGGTGAACATGTGTTTGGTCATGTTAACAAGCCACTAGAGAGAGCAGACTTTACACATGTTATTTTGACAGTTCTCAAGCTTTTTGATTGGCTTTTTGACAAACTGCACAAAAGCTGAGTTGGAGTTGTGTTAATGTATTTGTGTAATCATAGATATTTAGTGCCTCACAATAGCGCCAAAAGTGCTCAAAGGACATGGCTCTTAGGGCACATTCAAACTTACACACACCACAAGAAAAACTGGACCGAAGCAAGTCTACATGAAGATCACTCTCCGTTGCTCCTCAAATTGGAATCAAACATGTTCATCCAATCAGGTGCTTTCAGTGACGCATGTGAAACAAAGTATCTCATTGGTCAACTATTATTTTGAACAAAATTGCATTTCCTCACCTTAGATAAACAGAGTTTAGTGCTTCACTCATTGATTCTTCAGAAATCATGTGTTGTTTTTTCTATTCCTTTTAATATATATTTTTTTCTTTTTTTTTTTCTTTTTTTCTCGTCAGCAGCCATATTTATTTTTTATACCTATGGACCACGCATGTCCCTGATTCCACCTATCAATCATGCCACATCTTCATACAATTTTGAAGAAGTGTGGCATCTGGATCAAAGGTAGCTAAACTGGACTCTATGCAGTTCTAAACTGTGAACACACTCTTAAAAAAAACCTTTCAGACTGCCCAAGGATTACTCTACATGGTGTTATCTCTGCACATCACTGACAAGATGAAATGTTTTGAGTTTATGGGAACCTACTTACTTCTGGAACCGGAGAGGACCACGGAGCTCCATTGTAGCATGATGTTAGCGGCAGTGTGGGACTAACAAGTGTCCTCTGGCTCTGAGTGAGCAACATCTATGGAGAGATACCATTTGGACGTAGAGAATTCAATAAGGAGACAGTTCATGTATTCGAGCTGTAATACAGTCAGACTGAAAACCACTTCACTTAATTCCATCTTGAGAATGCCTGATCTTGTCAGATCTGGGAAGCTAAGCAGGGTTTGGCCTAGTTAGTATTAAGTCAATGCCAAGAACACGCATCCCACTTGGGCCGATGAATGCTGTTGTTGTGTTCTTGAGCAAGACACTTCACCCGCCTTGGCTCCAGTGTTGAAAAGTGAAGAGTGAATGTGGGACAATGAGCCTGTGGTTGGATGTTCATGGCATACCACCTTCAGCTCTTGGACTGGTTCTAAGCAGACTTGAGTGTATCTTGTTTATTTGCAGTAGTTCCGTCTCGTCCCTGCAGGGGGCACATTTACCCCCTGGAGAGAGAGCTGAGAGCCCAGTGTGTGAGATGGAGCTGCTCTGTCCTCTGCGTCATTACCCCTGTACTACCAAGCTACTGCCGACGCCATCTTGGTTTGTTTGTTTATACGTGTGTGTGTGTGTGTGTGTGTGTGTAGGTGTGTGTGCGTGCGCGTGTGTGTGTGTGTCTGTGTGTGTGTGTAGGTGTGTGTGCGTGTGTGTGCGTGTGTGTGTGTGTGCAGGCGAGCTCTTTTAATCAAACCCTCTCTGAATCCTCTCTTTAATTATGTGTCTCTAATGGAGCGTGAGCCGCCATCTTCATTACAACGCTTTAACTCTGCAAAGTTTAGCAGTGAAACTTTATACTGACACAAGAGCAGTGAGCAGGGCCAGATATCAGACTAAGGACTAGGAAAAACATAGTTCATTTTTAGTCATAGTTCTGTGGGTATGCCTACAAAGTATTGACAAATATTATGTTATTTTGCAAATTCTGTCAACAAGTACTTTTACTGACAAACTTTTAAAGTAGACATATTGTGCTTGTGTGTCTGCTATATTATAATCTATGACACCTGTGGATCATTAAAAAAACACACACACACACACACACACATTTAAAATAATAATACTAAAATGACTTAATAAAAGAAACAAGTCCATTGACTTCTGCGTTAGAAAACTGCAGCGCCCAATAGGTGCTGACGTTGCCATAAATATCGACAACAAATGCATGCTGTTGGCTCCTCCTATGAGCAGCAGATTTCATTCATTTGTAAATAAATGACTACACAATGCAGCAGAATCTTACATGTGTCACAGATTAAGAAAATAAAATAGCAGAACGAAGTAAGTACAAAGCAGAGGCCGTGTACTGGTGTTGGCAAAAACAGGGGTCAAACAGGAAATGAGTAACTCCAAATACAGCTTAAGAGGAAACAATTCTGGGTCTGCTATAACAATATAGCATTGCAGAAAAAAAAAATATATGTATATACATACAGTATATGAGCTAGTGCCAACAGCCAGTGTGGGTCCTAGGGCAAGACCCTTCGAGCTACTGTCTACCTCATACAATGATGAGAGACAATGAAACTTACGAGACGCCAGTTCAGACTTCGTCCGGCCAAACAAGGTCTGCATCAGGTGCTGGGGAACCAGAGCACCTTGATGAGAAATGGGCTACTGGAACAACAAGGCAGAAATGGGCAAGATGCGAGAACAAGGCTCTGATAGAATGTTACTACTTCAGTAATCCTAGTCAGAGGGTATTATCAAACAACTAGTAGCTCAGTGTTCCAACATCGACAAATGGCAACTGCTATCACAACTACAGATTGACAAGGTACAACACAAATGCTATGGTAAAGTGGAGCCAGGACACCAGGTCAGAGGGGAGTTAACCTCAACTCCTCAACCAGAGATTGGGTACACAGCTCCAATAAGTATCAAACTGAACAAGACAGAGACTGACCTGAAAGATAAAATCATGGTCTGAATGAACACAAAGCAACCCACTCAATTACATAGGCTAAGTGAAGTAGCATCTGATCTGAGCATTGAGAGCAATCTCTCCCACAACCATCACTGAGACCAATGAGCTGATATACACTTCAGCAGCAGTGATCCTAGAGGTGCTGGGCTATAAGAGAAACAATACGAACCACAGAAAAGACAGTGAGAGGCTAAAAGCAAGGAGAGAAGTGAGCCAATTGTCAGAGGCCCAGAAAGGTTCAATGGAAAAGCAAATACCCAAGAGGTACAGCCAGATGCCCGTACCTGAAGCACTCGAAACTGCCAAACAAACTTCCAAGACTTGGCCATTTGCCTAAAGAAGTACACCACTTGTTCGCAACACAACCTGCAAAAGTGTTCACTCAATGGCAGGGTAATAACACCAGAGCAGACTCACCACTGAGTGTACACTTTTGCAGGTTGTGTTGCAAACAGGTAGTTTATTCGTCTGGCTTCATTATCTCGCGTGCACCTCTTTAGGCGGCTGGCCAAGGCTTGGATCCTTTTTTTGCAGTTTTGAGTGCTTCAGGTATGAGCATCTGGCTGTATATTTTGGATATTTGCTTTTTCATTGCACATATATATATATATATATATATATATATATATATATATATATATATATATATATATATATATATATATATATATATATATATATATATACACACACACAATATACACACACACACGCACACACACAGTTCTCCAGCACTTTACAAAGATTGTGAGTCTGGTCACCGGTGAATCTTCTTGATTTCAAGAGGGTGTCATTGACAGATGGACTAGCCAATCAGGGACACACATGGTCTGTCTGTATCAATCCTCTTTTTTTCTTCGAAAAAAGAAAGAAAAATAAAATGCCACAGGGGACTGAAAAAACATGACGGACTTCTGTAGAATCAGTGAACGAAGCACTAACTCGAGAGAGAAATGTGATTTTGTTCCCATGAGCTCCTTCGTTTCTCATGCTACACTGAAATAAACTTCATCTGATTTAACAGCTGTGTTTGAGCCTGGGTCGAGGCCCGACAGAGGGAGTGGTTGTTTCTCTCAAAAAACTGAGAGATCATTCTAGATGTGCCAGAGAGAAATTATCTGTAGTATAGAAATTATTACATAGTTTGTACAGACATGATTGGCCTCTCAATGAGTGATTCATCATATTTTTGGTGATGGTAAGTTACTTCTGCAACCACAGCTGCCCTGGGGCAGAATGACAGAAACAACAAACTAATCTGCACCACTGAAACCTCTTATCACCACTAATCACTCACACACCTCTTCCATAGTCAAGGGGAGTGTCTTGCATAAAGGCATTTCTAATGTAATTTAACCTCATTGTTCTCTCCAGTCACACTAATAAACCACCACTATGGAGCTGCTTCACTTTGGTTTATGAAGAAAGAGCAGAGAGAAAATCTAAAGCAAATGTAAAAGTGTAACTATGAGAGCCAGGCTTTGTTTGTGCTCCAGTATTAGGAGCATCCATCATAGTCTGGCTCTTGAACTTCCCTCTGTACAGATACTGCACAGATACTGCAGGGCATCTGAGGACTCCTGACCACTCTGCATCTGGGACAACTTCACAGGTGGGTAGAATAGTCCAAAGTTTTACTCAAGTAAGAACTTCAAAAGAATATTGGTCCAAGAAATTACCCAAATAAGAACAATAAATAAATAAATAAATAAATAAATAAATAAATAAATAAATAAATAAATAAACCAAACAAAATCTGGTATTTACAAATGATACACCACAAAACATAAAAAGAAACACAAATATTCAAATTATTTCATACTGTCAACATAAAGCTTTTGTCACTTGTAGACTCACAGTGGGAAGGAAGAGGAACCACAAGTAAGAGTACTGTTTCACTGTACAATATATTACTTAAGTATAAAACTATGGTGGAAGTACAGTATTGAAAATAACTTGAGTAAATGTGATCAAATCTTGTCAAAGCCTGATCTCATCAGATCTCAGAAGCTAAGCAGGGCTGGGTCTGATTAGTGCTTGGACGGGAGACTGCTGGGAACTCCAGGAGCCACAGTGGGGCAACAGTGGCAAAACTGTTGTTGTCTAAGGACACAACAACAGTTTTGCCACTGTTGCCCTTCATGCCTAGAATGAATGGCGTGTGGGTAAGTCATTGGTGGCGGACAGATGGTGCAGATTGGCTGTGGCTACAATAGTAGCTTATTACCAAACATGCAGTAAATAAATAATGTCTTAAAAGGTGCTATATATGCAATTATTATTATTATTATTATTATTATTATTATTATTATTATTATTATTAATGTAACTAAGTACTACTCACTTCAGGATGTATGGAATCAAATGACCTCCCAAAGTGTCCCAAATTACACTAAAGGGACACAGCTAAAGTAATAGAGCTCTGTGAGGTGTAAGCATATAAGTAACTCCTATACTCTTAAATTGAGGTAACTCCTATACTCTTAAATTGAGGTAACTCCTATACTCTTAAACTGAGGTAACTCCTATACTCTTAAACTGAGGTAACTCCTATACTCTTAAATTGAGGTAACTCCTATACTCTTAAACTGAGGTAACTCCTATACTCTTAAACTGAGGTAACTCCTGTACTCTTAAATTGAGGTAACTCCTATACTCTTAAACTGAGGTAACTCCTATACTCTTAAACTGAGGTAACTCCTATACTCTTAAATTGAGGTAACTCCTATACTCTTAAACTGAGGTAACTCCTATACTCTTAAACTGAGGTAACTCCTATACTCTTAAACTGAGGTAACTCCTATACTCTTAAACTGAGGTAACTCCTATACTCTTAAACTGAGGTAACTCCTATACTCTTAAACTGAGGTAACTCCTATACTTTTAAACTGAGGTAACTCCTATACTCTTAAACTGAGGTAACTCCTATACTCTTAAACTGAGGTAACTCCTATACTCTTAAATTGAGGTAACTCCTATACTCTTAAACTGAGGTAACTCCTATACTCTTAAATTGAGGTAACTCCTATACTCTTAAACTGAGGTAACTCCTATACTCTTAAACTGAGGTAACTCCTATACTCTTAAACTGAGGTAACTCCTATACTCTTATACCTGCTCTTACCTTAAACAGAGGTAAGAGCAGGAGGAGAGGATGTGCAGGCTCTTCTCATTCAGAAGTGGTAGTTGAAGTGAGTTATGTTGCACAGCTGGGTTCACTGCATGATTTGTGGCAGGAAATACCTCATAGTGGGAAACATGTTTGTCAGAGCAAATAAACAGAAGCTGATGTTTTACAGAGACACAAGGACACAGTATAAACACTCAAGTGTCCAACAGTGATCACGATATGACCCCTGCATCCTCGTCGCACATGATGTCTGCTGTGTTCCATTTGAAAGCCAATCAAATCAAAATCATTTAATTTGTTTTTAATTTAATTTAACAACATTAAATTTAACAAAATTAAATGTAAGTACAAAGAGCAGTAAAATACAATACTAATAGAAAACCTCAAACAATAGATTCAGTGCAGCTCAACAACTTGAGTCATCAGATCAAGTGTCAAGGCAGTGAGTAGAGAGTAATAGCGCTCAGGACAAAAGTGTCCCTCCTCTGTGTCCTCTGTGTCCAGCAGCATCACAGCAGCATCCAGGGGGAGCAGGTGCCTCTCCTAAGCCTCTCTCTCACATTCCCTCTGGAGCATCTTCTGACATATTTGGTACAGATACTGATGTTTTACACTGTTGTAAAACATCAGCTGCATTTCAGAGCTAGCTGGCTAGCATAGCTATCTCCAAGCAGGGTCACCATGGATACAGGAAATGATCACACAATCCAACTTCTGTCCTTTGAACTGCACAAGTTGCACTTCATAGTTGGTCAAAATCCCAAAATATTAATTTTAAAATGTAACACAAATGTTTTTAAAAGTTTAAAAACAAGGGCCAGCTACTCATCCACATGAGCAGAGCCAACCACTACCATGCTAACCATGGAATTTAGTGTCCTCATGGTTTAGACAGACAGACAGACAGACAGACAGACAGACAGACACTATTGATCCCAAGGGAAATTCAAGTTTTGTTGCAGCAAACTGTTGCAGTTGATGTTTCTGCAACATTTCCACTGCACGTCTCAGTCCCTTTGTGTTTCAGTCAAAAGTCTCAGTGCAGTTTAACAGGAGGACTGGTCAGGGAGGGTCAGCAGATCTGTGTCAGGGCAGTTTGAGGAGAGGAAGAGTCAAAAGTGTCCCTCCTCTGTGTCCTGCAGCATCACAGCAGTGTCCAGGGGGATAGTGATGAAATGGTCCATTCCCTCAAAGTGTTTCCGCTGGAAGATCTTCTGCCACGTTTATTGCCACATATAGTGTAAAAAGCCTGTAGCATCTCAAATGTCCATAGCTAGCTACTTAGCTAGCACGGTCTCCATGGAACAACTCCATGGTAGAACTGAACAGGTGAACTGAGCAGGAATTACAACAGGTGAGCTGATTTGTGCTGTTTAATAAGTCCTTCTCAAATACAATTACAGTCACAAGCTAACTAGCATTAGCCAACAGTTTTTCAGTGAATCACTCTCACCTTTTTGTTGAAAATCAAACTCCTAAACAAGTCCATGAATGCTCGTATTGATCACAGGCTCCTGAAAATGTGCTGTTTACTTTTTTGACAGTGTTTGCTTATGTGTGCATTGTGTCACCGTCCCAACCATTCCACCATTAGAGATGTAGAACACCTCCAGGATGATGTCACTGCAAAGTATCAATTGTCTTTATATTAAAGTTATTTTATTCGAGCAATGAGTACAAAGATGCATGATAAACTGTTACTCCACTAAACAAAAACCTTTTATTGCTTTGATTTGATATTGAGTTTTTATTGCTCCATATCTTATCAAATGCGCCAAAAATGATTACGCAGATTGCTCTGAGGCCCATATTTCAGAGTCCACACTTACACAGATAGCAGTGGTTGACACATTGTCCTTAGATGACTGCTCCGTGGACAATTCAGAGAGACAAACAAAATGTCCTCTCCATCAACACAGCCACATCCAGAGGACACATGCAAGATCTGAGCTCAAATATGAGGCATTAGTCAGGTTTATGTGACCCTAATGCGGGGATAGCTGTGGTCGCCGTGGTGATGATGCGTCCATTGTCTGATAAAAAATGGGTGTTCAAGATGTGATGACCTGGACACTAGTCACTCTATAGAAACAGTGAGATTAGGTTTGACAGGAGAGGACAGGCCGAGGGAAAAGGAACGACTGAGGTGAGAGCAATTTGATTCCTTTTTGCCCAATTTTATACATGGAGTTTTATTCATGTTGCATAAAGGAAAATTCAACAATGTGTCAAATCAGAGCTATTCTGCAAAATTGCCTTCAGAGCTTATGACCATGTTATAGTCGTTCTCCCTTCTCACTGACATTCTGAAGTTGTATTTGGAGTGATGTATGAATGTTTGATTGCTTATTTTCAAGACACTATTTTGCCGATAAACCTCCGCTTTCACCGTCCCCGATACACACCCACTTCCTTCTTTCTTTCATTTCTCTCTTTGCCACATTACTTTGTCCTTTTTGCACAATTTTCCTTGTAAATCCTGCACAGATGTGAACAATCAGACAGAAATCACATTACTCACATCAGATGGAATAGTTACATGACAATAATAATAATAATAATAATAATAATAATAATAATAATAAAGTAATTAATATAAAATGGCACTCCTCTTGATCATTGTGACGGAGTAGCCAGCGCTAACCTAAGTCCGTTCAAACAAGCCCACGCTAGCCACTTATCCGGTTTCATTCATTCCGCTCCATTTCCCACTCTCCGTCCGTCCGCTCCGTTCTCCACTGTTTACTGTCCGCAGTAGTCTTGGGTGCACATAAGTCCACTGTTAAATCATCCATATCCATAATTTTGTCATCAAACAAACTTCAAACCAGTATCCATCTCCCGTTCACAATCCCCACTGTCAAACCAAGCGCCCACTCACTTCCTATTTCCATCATCATGTGCGGGACATTGGCGTCTGAAGTCATAGTGAAGTCACCGCAAAATATCATTTCCCACACTAAATTATCCATATTATTTTTCCTGGTTCTGCTACAGGCGCAGAGATATGGCCATGCTGCACAATGTATTTTTGTGTATTTTTCTACATTTTTGTTTGTTGGGTTTAGCCAGTATTTTTGTGTGAACTGGCTCGGGGGAGGGGCCTTGGTGGATAAAAGAGGGCTACTCTCTCTTCCTCAATCAGTTTGGAACAGGACTTGTACACAGAAGGTAACAACCTGTAGAGCTTATGGTTTATGAAGCATATTTCTGCTTTTGTATGTACATATTGTAAATACCTTTTTGTTTCACGGTCTTGTATATAGCACTCTTCAAACATCATTAATTAAATAATCAAAACCACCCTTCTGACTACGCCATTGTCATTACTCAGAAATAGAACCCCGTCACAGTCATTGTCAGCCACTTCTCTTAACCAGTCACCTCTCAAGTTAACCACTCACTACAACGTGGCAATTCTAGGTTTGTTTCTGATAAAGAAACATTTTTCACAACACCTTCCTTTCCTTGAAGAGTCAGGTTTGTGGAGGTGCAAGTCTGCTTGGAATAAGATGCATGATTTTCTATATTATTTACAATGCAATAAACTAAATCTGTTCAGCTGTTTTTTGACTGTTTTCACTTGAGTGTTTGTGTGCGTGTGCATGTGTGGGTTTGTGTGTGTGCGTGTATATGTGTGCTGATGGATAGTGATGGTGTTATTGGACAGGTGCAGTCTGGACACAGCTTTGGGTCAGTCATCATTTGGACACTCTGCCCTGACCTGTGCTGGACCTCTGCTTTATTGGACTCCTCTGCTCTATTCCAGCTGTTCCAGTTTGCACAGAGAAAGACTAAGTCAGCAAACACTGTAAATATAGAGCAGGGCTTCTTAAAACTCTCACCACAGAGGAGCAGGAGGAGGAGGCAGAGGAGGAGACTGTGGAGTGGCCAACAGGGGAGTCTGGGAGACTGTCCGGTGCTTCTGGAGAGGAGCAGTGTCAAATATGGCCTGCACTAGGGATGTGATCAGACTGTAAAATGAACTCTTCAAAAACCTCCACAGTCCCACCACAGAGAGTCCAGTGGACATGTGTATTTCCCCCAGCACAAATCACTCTTCTAGTTTGAAAGATGTTAGGTGACAACACACCCAGAGGAGGAGGAGATCTGCTCAGAATAGTCTGTCATGTTTTTGTAACATCAGATTGCGTTGGGGATATCAGAGCAGGTGCCTGCTTCAGTGGCCAAACCTGCAGTGGTAGAGTGTAAAGAGCTGTATATCCGTGTTCATGAATGCCACAATCCTCCGTGATAAAATCTTCTCTTTCTCTCTCTCCTCTTTCCCTCTTATTCTAAAATGAATACATTTTACATACATGTAAATCACTAACAGCATGTGCAGTGTATCTATCATCTTGACCATCATCTCTCTGAGTGCAGAGGAGGTGTGTGTCACTGTGCAGTGTGAAGTGCATTGTGTGTCATTTGAGGATTTACAGCAGATTTGCTGAAAAGTAGACTTTGGTTAACCCAGGTTTTGGGTTGCGAAGGATGATTTTTCACAAGTCCAAAACAACACAAACTCTGTAATAGTTTTCTGACCATAAGAGCTAGCGATTTTCCAGTTGCAGCACACTACACTATCTTTGTCATGTGTTTGTGTGTTTTTAAGCAGCATTGTCTCCAGGATGTCTGTGTCTGATACAGTGAGGCACACTCAGGTATATGGCTATTTGTTTGCATTTGTGAGACGAACACAGCTCTGTTCAGTTTACCTCAGTGATTAAAATGCTGCAGCCTCCCTCTCTCCTCCCTCGGTGTGGGCATCACCCCCTCTCCTCCTTCTCTCCTGCCTCCTCCCTCACCTCTCTCCTCTTATTTCTCCATCTCCTCTCCATCCTCTCCTGAATGTGGGCATCAACCCCACTCCCCTGTCTCTCACCCTCCTTTCTCTTGAATTTCTGCAGTCTCTCTCCTCTCCCTTCTTTCTCCACCTCCCCCTCCTCTCCCTTTCTTGAATGTGTGAAGCGCAGAGTCTAATTGGAGCTAAATTGTTGTGCATTGGAGGAATTAGCTGCTGTTGGCCTTGTTTTATTGGCTGTTTGTGAAAAGTTCATTAAACTAAGCAGAAGTGACAGCATCGCACTGGAGTGGAATCTGCTGCAGCAGACTTTGAGAGCAGATTTTCTCCTTGAATTCAAATAAGACGTCAGATTTGTTCCTGTTAAAATGTGTTTGTATGTTTGGGAATACTTCAAGACAGATCCAATCTGCCATTAGAAACAAGAAGTGCTTTATACAGACACAGGCAACTGAGGTGTAGAAAGGCTTAATGAATGCATATACTTTGGGGCTTAGACCAGCAGGTAGTTGTGACACATTGGCTAGCACTCACACCTCACAGCAAGAAGGTTCTGGCTTCAATTCAGAGTTTGCATGTTCTCCCTGTGTCCGAGTGGGTTTCCCCTGGGCACTCCGATTATCCCTATCAGTCCAAGACATGCACAACAGGTCAAATCCTCCATCTAAACTAGTCATGACCAAGACTAACTCAAGATCTGGGATGAGTCTCACTGCTCCTGACAGGTTTGACCCAGAGACACTGAAGGATGGGTCAAATGCAGACGACACATTTCCTGTAGGGACAATAAAGTGCACCTTAACCTTAAAGGTCCTAAATTGCTCATCTGAGCTTTTAGTCATGTTACAATGGTGGTCCATCCTCAAAAACTCATTCACACATTTGAAAAACCCTTTATTATTAGTCTGTCTACAGTCTATCTCCAAAGCTCAAAATGCTCTGTTCCACCTTCTGATGTCATATAGTGGTAGTTCAGCAGAGATTATTCACTTTCTCTTTCCAATCTACAATTCCACAAACTCTATTTCATTTCAAAGTAAGTCAAGTGATTGTTCCCCGACTCGCAGCTCTTTCAAACCAACCAAAAGCAAAACTATTTGCACCCAATTCTCCCTTTCCTCCTAAGATTGTTCTGCTGCTGTAGCTCCTTACAGCAGCCTGTGTAGGTCCAAATTAGAAACCTGGGCGTACAATGAGAAGTGCTTTGCGGAGCTCTCATCTAAAGTTGCCCCACTCGACTGTGAGGAAATCTCCTAAGAGGATTATGATCTCCATTGTCCAGGGCTTATGATCTGACACGGATTATGTTAGCAAAAGATATATTTAGTAACACTTACAGAAGCACACACCCACCGGCCGCACCAGGATCTCAGCCAGCATGGAGGGCGAGGACTCACAGAAGACAGGTCTAATACTGAGCTTTAAGTGGAGCTGTAAGAAGGTGGAGTATTAAGGGTTATGTGCAGTACACTTTGGGAAGATGCACCATTTTCTCGTTGTAATCTTTTAAGAAAGTTGTCTGTTACTGATGCTTGGTTTACAATAGCAATCCCAGCATATAGCATCACAATGTAGGTCTACGTTATATAACATGTATGACTGTCTATGCAATAGAGATACATTAAAAATGACTCATGTTGAAGTGCTTGTTCAAATCAGTGGGGTCAGAAATGCACCACACATTTTTATCTGGAAGGATAAACATTTTTAAGTTAAGCTATTTATTAATTTCCAATTGATATACAGCATTTGACTGCTAGAACTACAAATCCCATAATACTGTGCTGCAGCGTCCCTTCCTTGTGCTAATGAAACAATTGTGTGCTCACCTGTACCTTTGGAGCTGTGTAATGGTAGTGTTGTACAGGCTCACCAGCTGTAAAGGGTTTGGAGGAAGTCAACATTAGATACAGTTATGTGCATGTTCTCTTTGTGTATAGTAAATATTCAGAACAGGCTCTGCTGCAGTGACAGAGCCCTGTCATGTCTGTTTTGTTTTTGAGTATTTTTGATCTGAAACACTTGTCCTATATATCCTACATCATACAGGACAAAACAGCTGGACATGTCAATCACTTCAAATATCTCCACTCACATTAGACAGTACACTTTGAACTGATGTCACTGATGTTCACAACACTCCCATCACAGACTCCACAGATCCTCATCAACATGTCTTCACTAGCAAGGACCACGCCACAACCATGAAATACGATAAAGATGTTTATTGACGGTGAATAGATGTGATGGCTGGGGGCAGACTCAGGGTGGGGGCTCCGTCTCCAATCCAAAATGGTCACCCAGCTGATTCGGAACCCCCCCTCCTTAATGATGATGTCTTCGGACTGAAGGATGGAAGAGAGACACGGGGTGGGAGGGAGGGAGTCGAGTCGAGAGAGCGGACACTGACGGTGTTGTCGGGACAGGCTGTATAAATAGAGCTTCTGGGTAATTGAAGGTGTGGTCGAGATGAGCTGTGGTTGGCTGGCGATGCGGTTGAGGCGTGGTCCGCTCCTGAATCTAAGTTAATCATATTAACTCCACTTCACTAGCAAGGACCACGCCACAACCATTAAATACGATAAAGATGTTTATTGACGGTGAATAGATGTGATGGCTGGGGGGAGACTCAGGGTGGGGGCTCCGTCTCCAATCCAAAATGGTCACCCAGCTGATTCGGAACCCCCAAAAGATGGATTAAGATGAGTGAATGAGGAATGAGCCGAGGAGTTGGTAGAGGACTGAAGAACGTACCAGAAGGTGGACACGAGAGGACTGACGGTCGAGGGTCGCAATGATTAGGAATGTCCAGCCGGAAGGGGCTGCTTATCATGGATCGTGGGAATAGGAGATTCTGGCTAAGGATTCTCTTTAGTGGACTGGTCGGACAGGGGGAGGAGTCGGATGTGAACCGGGAGGAGAGGTTCGAGTGCAAGGTTGCGTGGACTGGCGGAAGGATTTATGTTGCCTGAAGAACCGTCCTTGGGAGGTGGAAGTCGAGTGAGCTTGACTAAGGAGAGAAGGGACGACCTCGAAAGATGGAGGAGTTGAAATGACTAGAACTTGTGGGGAATAGAGAACTGGAAGAACATGCGCGAGGACGGGGTTCACGATGCGGACTGAGGGAACGTGAAACTGGGTCAAATTGATGCTGAATGAATGATTAGGAGCCGATGTTCGTGAAGACTGCGAGAAGATGGTGCGGGATGGTGAGTAAGTCTTTCCGTGTTAAGATGATGGAAAACGTAGTTGAAGGAGATCACGAAGCTGCGGGGGTGGAACGAGATGGAAGTTAGAGTTCAATGTCGAGAATCTTAATTTCATGAGAGCAGGTGGAAGAAGGCAATAGGATTTCGGGGTTGGAATGTCCTGCATGACGACTTATTCCTGGAGATCGAAGTGGGTTGCAGAATTGCAATTGCTGGAGGAGAGGTATTACGTTGTAGATGGTGTTGACTGATCTATTATTGTTAGAATGAATGGGAATGTCCCTTCTGGATTAGTCAGACCCCCAAAGAATGGTGGAATGTTGGGGCGAAGTGCCGATGAAGCTGAAGACTAATTGTGCAACTCGAGGGCTCTGGAAGCTACGCGGAAGCCAACTACTGCCGGAGATTAAACGCTGGAGAAACTGGAGCTGCGTTGTGAAGGTGCGATGAAGAAAGAGTCAGGAGAGATGTGGAGAGACCGTGGCATGGAGGGTCTTCTCCCTTGACGGAGAAGCTGGACCTTCTCTGGAGTGGAGATGTTGGGGTTGCACATGCTGGCACAGATGGTTGTCAAAGGTGATCATGATAACACTGATGTGAGTGCTCCAGCATGGGTGCGGCTGGCAAGCGTGGGAACCTGCTGGTGAAGGAAGCACTGCACGACTTGCTGAATTATGCGATGAGGGTCGAAGGGATGAGGGTCGAAGGGATGGGACCCGTCGTGGGCCGTGAGAGGAAGGGGAGAGAGGGAGACCCGTCGTGGGTCGAGAGAGGAAGGGGAGAGAGGGAGACCCGTCGTGGGTCGAGAGGAGGGAGGGGAGGGAGTCCCGTCGTGGGTCGAGAGAGAAGGAGACCCGTCGTGGGTCGAGAGAGAGGGAGGGAAGGAGGGAGACCCGTCGTGGGTCAGGAGAGAGACCCGTTGTGGGTCAGGAGAGAGACCCGTTGTGGGTCAGGAGAGAGACCCGTTGTGGGTCAGGAGAGAGACCCGTTGTGGGTCAGGAGAGAGAGAGGAAGGAGGGAGACCCGTCGTGGGTCAGGAGAGAGAGAGGGAAGGAGGGAGGCCCGTCGTGGGTTGGGAGAGAGGGAAGGAGGGAGGCCCGTCGTGGGTCGGGAGAGAGGGAGGGAAGGAGGGAGACCCGTCATGGGTCAGGAGAGAGGGAGATCCGTCGTGGGTCATGAGAGAGGGAGGGAAGGAGGGAGACCCGTCATGGGTCAGGGAGAAAGAGAGGGGTGGGGACCCGTCGTGGGTCAGGGAGAAAGAGAGAGAGGGACCCGTCGTGGGTCAGGAGAGAGAGAGAGAGGGGGAGGGGACCCGTCGTGGGTCGGGAGAGAGAGGTGGGGACCCGTCGTGGGTCGGGAGAGAGAGAGGTGGGGACCCGTAGTGGGTCGGGAGAAAGAGAGGTGGGGACCCGTAGTGGGTCGGGAGAAAGAGAGGTGGGGACCTGTCGTGGGTCAGGGAGAAAGAGAGAGAGGTGGGGACCCGTCGTGGGTCAGGGAGAAAGAGAGAGAGGTGGGGACCCGTCGTGGGTCAGGAGAGCGAGAGAGAGGGGGACCCGTTGTGGGTCAGAAGAGTGAGAGAGAGGGGGACCCGTCGTGGGTCAGGAGAGCGAGAGAGAGGGGGACCCGTCGTGGGTCAGGAGAGCGAGAGAGAGGGGGACCCGTCGTGGGTCAGGAGAGAGAGCGAGAGAGAGAGAGAGAGAGAGGGGGGACCCTTAGTGGGTTGGTCGGTTCGGAACCTTTGGGAAGGCTGAGGGTCGGCCGAAGACCTGAGGGTGGAGGTGTGTGCTGGGGGTGTTGGCGGGGCGGCTACGGGTTGAACGCTGGATGGATGAGAGAGGGTGAATGTGGAGACAGTATAAGTCGTCGCAACATGAGGAGAGAATGATGAAGGACTACGATGATGTAGCATGAGCAGGGGGAGGTGAGGGCGAGATGGCGAGAGCGTCGCTGAGGCGGTGTATGAGTTTAGAACAGTGGAGAAGTCGTGAGCTGACATTGATGGCAGAATTCTCAATGGGTAAGAGGTAATGAGCCGAGATGTTGTAACCCAGGGTGAGGGCAGCGCTGGGAGGGCTGTATAGCGTGACACATGGTTACCGGCGGCTTAAGCTAGCATGTAATGAATGACGTGAGCTGCACGAGCTATAATAGCGTGAGACGGCAAGGGCCGGAATATGAGTTAATGGCGAGTAGGTGTAAAGACGGCTAGCGTACGTAAAAATTGCGTGATTGGCTTGAGCTGGAATAGAGTGAGCGACACGAGTTGACGGGTGCTGAATATCGGAATAGCAGAGAGCGGGTGTAGAGACTGCTTAGCTTGGAATAGCATGAGCTAGCGTGAGTTGCGTGAGCTAGGATGGGCAGATGCAAGTCGGTAGGAGAGGTTAAATACCGGGATGGCGTAGTGTGCGGGTGTAGAGACGGGTTAAGCGATCGAATGCGTCAGTATGACGTTTTGGAGTGCTAACGAGAATAGTGTGAGTGGGCGTGGTGACTCTGAAGGCTGTGCAACAACATGAGAAATGACATTTGGGTGTTGGGTAAGGGGACGGAGGGCGGGGAAAGGGATAGAGCAGAAGAGGGGAAACGAATTAGAGGCTCTGCCTGTTGTGGGTAGAGCGCGAGAAGCCATCTAGCTCATGATGACTGAAAAAAAGAGAAAACGATGGGGAGAAGATGCATGTGCATGGGGAATTGTGCAGCCTGCGAGACAGGGATAAGACGAACGGTGCGACCTGATCGAGGTCTAACACTGAGGGAGCAGGCACGGGGGGAGAAACAACCTGCCCCCTCCTGCCGGAGCCGGGCCGCGCCGAGCGCCGTAGTCGCTGGATGCCGGGCTGGGCCGCGCCGAATGCCGTGGTTGCCGGAGCCGGGCCGCGCCGAGCGCCGTAGTCGCTGGATGCCGGGCTGGGCCGCGCCGAATGCCGTGGTTGCCGGAGCCGGGCCGCGCCGAGCGCCGTAGTCGCTGGATGCCGGGCTGGGCCGCGCCGAATGCCGTGGTTGCCGGAGCCGGGCCGCGCCGAGCGCCGTAGTCGCTGGATGCCGGGCTGGGCCGCGCCGAATGCCGTGGTTGCCGGAGCCGGGCCGCGCCGAGCGCCGTAGTCGCTGGATGCCGGGCTGGGCCGCGCCAAATGCCGTGGTTGCCGGAGCCGGGCCGCGCCGAGCACCGTAGTCGCTGGATGCCGGGCTGGGCGGCGCCGAATGCCGTGGTTGCCGGAGCCGGGCCGCGCCGAGTGGCGTAGTCGCTGGATGCCGCGCCGCGCCGAATGCTGTGGTTGCCGGGGCCGGGCCGCGCCGAGTGCCGTGGTCGCTGGATGCCGCGCCGCGCCGAATGCCGTGGTTGCCGGAGCCGAGCGGCTTTCGCGGGGCTGGGCCGTGCTGAGCGCCGTAGTCGCTGGAGGCCGGGGCCGTGCTGACTGCTGTGGTCGCTGGGAGTCGGGCTGCGCCGAATGCCTAAGGAGGAGGGGGAGGCGGCCGCGGAGCGGACATGCGATGGAAGATCATCCGGCTGCAGATCGCTGGATGAGATTCTTGTGGGATGCGTCGCGGCATGAGGAATTCGCGAACTGGAAGGAACTAGGAAACGTGTGACAGGTCTTTGTTTCGATCTGACGGGTTGTTCGCAGCCCGAGTCGAGAGAGCGGACACTGACGGTGTTGTCGGGACAGGCTGTATAAATAGGGCTTATGGGTAATTGAAGGTGTGGTCGAGATGAGCTGTGGTTGGCTGGCGAGGCGGTTGAGGCGTGGTCCGCTCCTGAATCTAAGTTAATCATATTAACTCCACTTGTGTCTTTTTATCTTCATTTGTATTCCATGTATTTGACAGTGTATGTCCCCCTGGGGACAATACGTCATTTATCTTTCCCAGATGTGTGATGTAACACTACAGCTTACACAGGACATATAAAAACTTTTTGTTTATCCATATCGCTCAATTAATCGAACACTCACATCCTAATCCTAACGGGCACCACCCCCTCAGAAGGCTGGTGTTTTGTTCTTTGTGTTAAGAGGGGGGATTATGCCAAATCTATTTTTGGAGCTTTCTTCCATGTTATAACATTGTTCCCTCACCAAAACCATGTCAGAAAAGGTTTTAGAGTCACCCATGCATGTTTGAGTAATCCAGCGATCTCTTCCAGGTCCTGTTCGACACCTCCTTATGGTTAGCTGTAAGAGCCTGTCAAAGGCTCAGTCTACAAGCCTACATCCTCCATGCTCCCACACGACAATTCTCCATAAATATACCAAACGTGATACAAACCTGTACACAGCAACTTGACAAACCTAATGTGACATGCAGGAGGAGTGTGTTGTGATCTCACTTTGAAGGGGAGTGGAGGGAAAACATGTTAATAGGTTGTTTTCTGAAAATATAGCCTTTTTAAAACAATAAAAGGAAACTTGTTGGTCTAAATACTAGTATGTTACGTGTTAGAGTACCCCACAGAAGTATAATAATCCCACTTTAAGCCACTTTGTTTTTAACCGCCACATAATTTTGGGTAAAGGCACATCACTCCTGCATCACTGTTATGAACCGCACATTGTCCAGTCCAAAGAGCTGATGAACTGAAGGTGAACAAGGCAAACTGGAGGCTCAGGTGCAGAGTTAAAAATACACCTCACCCTCCAACACGGGTCAACAGCACCATCCGTCATGTGCTCTGACAAACCATAGCTGAAGAAAGCCTGGTTTAGGGCAGAGGTACAGAGGAGATATATTACTAGCGACACCTAGCCACTAGCGCCCCCCGCCTCGCACCCTAAGTGGCTCGGACAGGCTAACAGGAGCGTGTAAAAACATATCTGGATGTCCATATGGCCCCAGGGAGATGTCCTTGTCATGTCCTCCAACCGGTTCACCCCTCCTCAGGCCCCCTCCATCCCACGCAGCCTGGGATGCTTCTCACCATTCACTGCGCTTGAAGGCCGCTAAACTTGAAGCTAATCTGCTCACCTGGGCAGAGCAGATAGCACCAGGCGACGTTAGCGTTAGCCTCTATGCTGCGATATATAGGAGGAAGAGGACACAGGAGGACATGAGAAGAGTAGATTTACACAGATATTAAAATTTAGTGATTTTGATTGAGTGATTTTAAGTCCTCACGTTTTGGAGTGGGCTGCACACATGAGCAGTGCCTCTTAACCTCTCAAACCTTTCACACCAAGGACACCAAAGAAAAGATGTGGCTTTCTGAGTGCCACCAAACCTAAACCTGGTCTATAACAGGACTATTCCAAGTCTGATGTAGGGCTAAAGCAGGTTTAAAAGTGGACCACATCATTTCCACCGAAGTTCTAAACAGGAAATGATCAAAACGAGGACAAATAAGTGCATAAAATGAACTCTAAATGAGACAAACACACAAACTGAAGGATCACTAAACTGAAGAGCACTTACCACCTGAAGGAGATTGTGTACCACCATTGGCAAAAAAGGAGAAAATTTAATTTGTCAACTGGACATAGTTTATTTGGTTGAATACGTTTCGCAGCTCATCCAAGCTGCTTCTTCAGTTCTGGTCAGATGCTGGCGGACACTGCTTTATATCTGCCTGAAGAAGCAGCTTGGATGAGCTGCGAAACGTATTCAACCAAATAAACTATGTCCAGTTGACAAATTAAATTTTCTCCTTTTTTGCCATGGATTCTACCTGGACGACTGAGGGATTTTACATACCACCATTGGTACATTCACAACATTTTGGGAAACACTGCACTAGAGGATTTTAAAATCTTCCTCAATTTTAGGATGCAACACAAAGTCAGCAGTCCACAGGCATAAGGACTCACACTCACATAAAGGACAGTGACACCTCAAAAAGCTCTTCTGTACCAGCACACACAGAACAGAGACACACGCATCCAACGCCTTATGGTAATGAAAACACATACACGATGACATGAGGTGAGACGAGTGACTTTCCCCGCGCTCATATTCACAGATACAAAGAAGCACGTGTGGAATAAACTCAGGAGCAGGTCTTCACTCTAGTGTGGTCTAGTTACATTGTAGTGATCATGTAAAAATAAAAAAAAAGTTTACACAAACTCTGTGTTGGTGTCCTCTGTTATTTCTGCAGTTTAAGAGCTGTCACTAAACTGGTGCTGTCCGGTTGAAGGATTGGCTGTTGGAAATGTGATCGCAAACAACAATCGTAAATATCCATCATGTCGTAATGATTGGAGGTTTAGGAGCTGTGACCTGATAAATAGTGGTAACAGAATCTCCAAGACCCCACAGACATGACCACAAAAAAAAATCCCCTAGTGTGCAGTACAGTTAACAACAACTAGCATGCTAGGGGAAACTTCTTGATTATCTAACAATAAATAATTTCTAATTAGATAAAGACAGAACACAGTGGACCTGTTTTGACCTCAAGCTGCTTATGCAACATCTCTGTACTGGCATAAGACACATTTTTTCTCAAATAAATCTCTACAGGATCTTCAAGGAAATGAATTTAAGTCATTTATCAAACACACATAATGTTCCCATTACGTGTGTTTGATAAATGTACCCAGGCTGCTCCACAAACAGACAGGCACTCTCCCCTAATCTGTTACTTCATTAGAGCTCCAGACAGGATCAGGTGACCAGTGCAGGGGCCAAATGTGAGAGGACAAACAAGAGCTGCACCTGTGTTCACCTGTGGGTCACAGTAGACATGACTCTGACCTGGAGGGGTGTGAGAGGTGGAGAGTGGTCTTTCACTGTGAACAATGCAATCTGACATTTGGTCACAAATGCAGTTTTTAAATCCTGCATCTCCCAGTGTAGTGGACAACTTCTGAGCCACAATCAATGTCAATGTTAAGATACATTACTGTATCAAAAAGATGATCTGTCGCAACATTTCATTTCACATGAACTGCATTTCCGCTTCTCCCAAACTGTATTTGTGTTGGCTGATCCTCGTAAAGATAGCAAAAAAATTTGTGCTGTCAATCAATTAAAATATTTAATCACGATTAATCTCATGAATGTCATAGTTAACTCGCGATTAATTGCAAATTAATCACACATTTTTGTCCCCTGTATCATCATTGTAATGCTCTTATCAACACAGAAAAGTGGATAAGCGCCGCTTTGTGTACATTTTTTTTAATTGCAAACAATAACAATTGTCAGTGAGACAACTTTGTTCCACTTTCATGAAGTGTTCTGCATCAGTGTGAGTGAAGTGTCTCTCTTCTGTCTTCATAACAGTCAAAGCGACTGAAGTTCCCACTCTGGGTGAAATAATGTGCTGTGACACTGAGGTAGTTCCATTACTGCGGGACCTGCGCAGCCGGGCCGCCGGTGATGGCGTTGTCGCACAGTGCTGTTTGTTTGGCACTTTTGATGGAGAGGGTGGGTCCAGCAGCATGGGGTGTCTATTGAGTGGTGGAGCTGATGTGGGTCCTGCTGCGGTGGGAGCTTCTCCGTGGGTTTGTGGATGTGGTGGCGGCCGGGAGGCTGTGGGGCTTCTATTGCTGTCCGCGGTCCTTGTTGGGGGTGGGGGTGGATTCGCCATATGTTTTGGAGTGGACTTTGTTTCGTGTTTTCCTTGGGTGGGTGGTGCATGCAGGGCTTGTGTGGTGAAGTTGTGCTTTGTAGTGAAGTTGTGCGTGCTTTGACCCACCTCCTCGTGCCGGGACTTCTCAGTTTCGTACAAATTGTTTTCCTTCCTGTTTACAGCCGGATCCTGTAGTTTTTCTAACATTATGAGCAGTGGCCACAGCTCATGAAAAAAACAGTTCACTAGGTCACAGAGCATTAATCTCGCGATATTTTTTTTTTTTACAGCGTTAAAATTGTTTTGTGTTAACTCGTTAATGATATTACTAAATACTAAATACTAATACTAAAAAAAATACACAGTGCCTTTAACAGAGCTGGCAATAACACATACTAGTATACAGTGAGTAATAATGTACACGGATGAGTAAAAGGCTGTAAGCTGACAGGCCTGTAACAAAGAGGACAGCCTGTTGACTGATGGAGTGTTTAGCATCAGGGTGTGAGTCTGTAATGAGAGCAGAGGGAAGTGACACGCCGGGTTAATTGCCACATACTTAAGCAGTGCAAACATCTAATTTAAGAAAATGGATAGACTGACAGAGAGAGAGATGAAAGAGAGAGATGAGAAAGCAGAGGATGAGAGAGAGAGGTGTGAAGGAGGAGAGGGCAGGATGAGATAAAGCAGTGTTGAGACACTATAGGCCTGAGTGTGGTGATTGTAAAGGCAGAGCGGAGAACGTGAGGAGACGTGGAGAGGAGCTCAGAGGGGTTACATGCTGCTATTCTGACACTCCGACATGGACATCTAATTGTCGGAGTGGCGGCATTTCCATTTTTTATCAAACGTCTGATATTTTTTTTTCCCCTTGGTCGGAGTGGCGGTACTTTAGCTTTTTTTTTTCAACATTCCACCATTCCGACACACAAGGTAATTATTGAAAATATGTGGGCCTACTAGAATGAGCTATATGTATGGAGTATGAAAGCTTTCAGAAATATTTGTGTCTATAGGATAGAAATCTGCAAATTTGGAAAATCCGTGAATTTTGGCTGTAGTTGAGCATAAAATAAATATTTGTAAACTCTCGAATGAGTCCAGTCGTACATAAAATGTATTGTGTATTTTATCCATCAGAATACGAATTGAAAAGTTACGACATCAATAAATACAATCACGAAATTAAAATTTGCGATAACGCTTTCTTCCGTACAAATACAAATTCACAGACGTGACTCTACTGTCAAAAATATGTCATCACTTCACAGGCGTTATTTATTGAGCGGAAGAAACATCAATCGAGATGCCGGACTTTTGCTCTGAATACGGACTGAACCAGGACTGAATCAGGACTTAAACCAGGACTTAAACCAGGACTGATCCCAGGATTGAACCAGGAGGACTAAACCAGGATTGAACCAGGACTAAACCAGATCTAAACCAGGACTAGACCAGAACTAATCTTGGACTTGAGAGAGAGAGAACCCCAGGCCTATGGAGCTTGGTGTCCGTAAAGTGCTATCAGGCGACAGCTGTGCTTAGCCCCGTGGGCCTCCAAGCTCTGCGCCGGTCTCTTCGCCTGCGGTCAGCCGACAGTCTACGCGGGCGCACCTCCGGGCCCATCCCGACACTCAGTCCTGGTTCAGTTTTGGTTTAGTTCTGGTTTAGTCCTGGTTTAGACCTGGTTTAGACCTGGTTCAGACCTGGTTTAGACCTGGTTTAGTCCTGGTTTAGTCCCAGTTTAGACCTAGTTTAGTCCTGGTGTAGTCCTGGTTTAGTCTTAGTTTAGTCCTGGTTTAGTCCTGGTTTAGTCCTGGTTTAGTCCTGGTTTAGACCTGGTTTAGTCCTGGTTTATTCCTGGTTCAGGCAAAAAAGGTGATGCTCCAAACTATGAGCAGGTTGTCAGCATGGCGACATAAAAGGTGTAAGGATGGCTGTCATCAAAAAGTGTTGGAATTAAAGATGCCCTTTGTAAGAATGTTCCACAGTACGGCATTTAACATATCACTATACTTGTGTTTAGTATTATAAATGATTTAAAAAATGTATTATTACTGTGTGCTGGCTTGTCTCTCCACAGGTATGATCACTAACTTGGCCCAGTTGCGTCATCCTGTTTCTCTTGGACCCTAAATATGTTTTATATTTTAGATTCAGTCCTTTACCCTTTGCTTTGTTGACAGCTGCAAACCCTTGGCCTTCTCTTGATGAGATTCATGATGAAGTCTCCTGAAATAGTTTTCACTTCACAGCTGTGCCGTGTCAGGGTTCATTAGTGGAATGTCAAGAGTGTTCAAAGCAGTGATCAATGCAAAGGGTAAAGGCTATTTTGAAGAATCTTAAATAGTCCTGAAAATGAAGACAAAAACAGGGAATGAAAAAGCATGTCCAGTCTTTTGTCTGGTGGTATAATTGCATTGTCTTTTTCCTCTATACTACATCATTTGTAGACTTCACTAAGAAGCAGTCATGTTCCACACGTTTCCACACGCTCCTGCATTAGAATATCAAAGTATGTGCCTGTTTGATCTCGTATCCAAAAGTGATTGTTGCTCATGAAAAATACAAGAACAAGCAATTAACAGCGTGCCATAGCTGTAATAATAGTGTCCTCTGAGGAGTTAGGCTGGTGTGATCCATAATTCACGTGAGCTCATTCCATTTTCACCTTCTTCGGAGGAGCACCCAGAGGAGGAGCTCACTGGAGGCCACAGCTGCTGCTCCTCTCAAGAACCAGGTGTGGAGGACCAGAATAGACCTCACAAACAGAAAGTGACATCTGTGGCTTTGATACAGACATCAGCAAAAAAAAGTCAAGTAACTTTTCTTCAACAATTTACTTTGACGTTTTTGTTCTGAGGTTCAGTTTCCCAAATTGTGTGTAGAGATGGACTGATACGTTTTTTTATTCCATGGCCAATGCTGATACTGACTATTCCACAGAATCTACAGAAGCCGATGGCCGATAAGCTCTGCTAATGTTTTTATCATGATATGTTGCGATGATCGTTGTTGCCATGGTTGTGGTTGGCTGCTCTTGAGGCTGACTTGCTGGCACACTGAGCAACTCAGAAGTGCAGCTTGTGTAGTTCAAAAAACAGAAGTTAATGACTATTGGATTGTGTGATTAGAGCTGTTTGTTTTTCCTGTATCCATGGAGAACTTTCAGCTAGCTCTGAGACTTTCCATACCAAATATGTCAGAAGACGTTCCAGAGGGAATGTCTCGTCTTATCAACAAGAATTATCAATAATTTTTTGCTGTTTCATGGTAAAGATAATTTATGAGAGAAGATTGTGTTACACCTTGTAGGCAATTTAGAGATTGCTAAGTAGAAATGTGTATTAGCCATCATGTCGTAATGACTGGAGGTTTAGGAGCTGTGACCTGAAAAATAGTGGATAGAATCTCACTGACCACAAATGAGAAGCACAACTCAGGCCAGAGAGTAAGTCAGGCAAAAAAATCCCCTAGTGTGCAGCACGGCTAACAACAACTAGCATGCTAAAGGACACTTCCTGCTTATCTGACAATAAATGGTTTCTAATTAGATAAAGACAGAATGCAGTGAACCTGTTTTGACCTCAAGCTGCTTATATATCTGTACTGGTGGGGTAAGACACATTTTGCTCAAATAAATTGCTAAGTTAGAAATGTGTAGTTTTATTGCTTATAATTTCTTTAGTTATAACATGAAGGTGAATTTAGGCTTAAATCAACCATTAATCCTTCATGTAGAGCGTATGGGTTAGAGGAGGAACTCACATGCACAGCTCTGCACCCTGGACACAAAATCTGGGTCAAGAATCTATAGTCTTAAAGTGTACTATAGAATGAGCCGCGATTACCTCTCAGTAAAGCACCTACTTACTGCATACACTGTGTATGTAGTGATGTGAACGCAGGCTGACTCTTTCATGTGTGAACTGAACTCTCGTCAATACAAACACAGTGGTCTGAATGCACTGCCTGATCGTATAGGCTCCACATGAGTTTTCACAGCTTTTTCACAACCGTTTCACTGGTCTAACACTTGTACATGTTAACATAAGATGTTCATGTCTGCTAACACTTATGATCAAACACTGCTACAATCTTTTTCAATGTTTTTGTGTGTGTATGTGTTGTGCGTGTGTGTGTGTGTATTGACTACACAGACACAATCTCCACTACCTTTACACTGCTCTGATGCTTGTTGACGCTTGGAGCTGCAGGTGGGGGTGTGGGGGGTTTGGCTTTAATCAGAAATTACTTCATTCAAGAAGACCTTTTTTCATCGAAATATTGTAGACTTCATTGGTTCACTATCCTCTGTGTGAATTAAATGGCAAGTTTGGCTTGTCAGTGTTCATGAGCCTTATTATTAAAAGCCATGTTTTTTACAAATCGAGATTTGCTAAATTAAAGTGTTAGTAAAATGTATATTTTTAGAAAGGTGGGTGGAGTGGAACTGTAACATAAATTAATATATAACATATATTTTTAAATAAATGTATTAATGAGCTGTTAATTATGAACAGTCTTGTAAAAAAAATATGTGCCCATAGAAACATGGTCATTCAACAAATGAAGTTGGCATATGAGAAGGTTGTGTGTCTCAAAGTCACAGGACAGCCTTATCAAACTCCAGCATTCTCTTCATGACTGTGGGACAGAAAAGCAGCGTCTGGAACATGAGATGAATTTACGCTCCACGTAAACCTCTGCCTCACCCACTTTACCTACCTTTAAGAAATAAAGCAGTGCAAAAACAGCTATTATTTAAAGGACATTATCAGAATCAGAAAAGCTTTTATTGCCATTGTCAGTGAACACAATTCACAGACTAGGAACTTGCTTTGGTGATAAGGTGCAACATAGAACACTGAATAATAATAATAATAATAATACAAGTAGAGATATCACAGTTAGAAAGGATAATAATAATAATAATAATAATAATAATAATAATAATAATAATAATAATAAAGTATCACTATTTGAATAAAGTAAGAGCATGCAAAAAGATTAAGATATATAATAAAAATAAAAATAGTCAAGTATATACAGAGCATCAGAACAACAGTGCAAACCGACAGTGCAAAAGAGCAAGTGACGTGACATGACTTATTTAAAGTGACACATTTGGCATGCTCTTACCAGAAGTCAGTGATTCATCAAAATCTATAACTAACTATAATCTATAACTAAGAAGAAAAAGTAAAAGTTGATAAGACAACATCTGTCCTCCTTTTGCTTGTCCTGCACAGGCATTTAGGCCCTTGTCCCTTGTCCTATTTACTTGGGACTACCTTTCCTCTGATGCCACAGAATACAACAGTACAATACAAACAGATAAATATATGAATATTCCTCACAAAAGATGGGGCTGCAATATGATATGATCTATTACTATTCCACAACTCTGTAACTATGTTTAAACAGATAAACAATGAAAACCTGAAGATTAAATCAGTTTAATTTTAAAAGATTATGTTCTGCTATTCAAGGTGGTCACCCAAGTTACTGCTACTAATCAGTTATTACAAGTCACAATAATGATTAAGTCTCCTGCTTAATCTTGCACTGACAAAATATGACTGGAGGCAGGCAGCATTGTACTAAAATGTACCATTCACTCATACAGTACATTACACTGAGGGTCATTATGTACAATTGTATTATTATTATGTCAACAGATTCCAAAATCTTAGACTTGTGCATGTGTATAAATGCATGCCTATACCATGTGTGTGCTCTCTGTGAGTGTTTGTGTGCGTGTTATGTGTGTATGTATATGTGTGCATTTGGCATTATTGAACGAAATTAATGTTGTGAATCAAACCGTTTTTGCTGTATTTTATAATTTGTTGGCATTTCGACACTATTCAAGTAAAGCAAAACTAAGGCTACAATATTTTGAGGTACAGTGGCTATGATATGATATTATTTGCATTAAGGAGCTATGGGACTGCAGACAGAATAGTGCCCTCTGGCAGACTGGCATAGCTACACTTAAATGTTTATGAAAATGCACTGTCCAGGAAATAAATAAACAAATAAAAAGGGTTTACGGTGTGAGTGGCTCTGACTGTGACCATGGCATTGTTTTGGATTTGTTGTGTTGAGTTTACATTCATGAGTGAGACTTGTATCATGATATTTCAATACATTTTTGTCCATTTTAAGATTTATGAGCTACATGTTAGTGCAAGAGAACTGTAGAGAAAAATGTAGTTTTGTTCAGAATAAGAAATGAATAAGGAATAAAAGAAATGAAATAAGAAATTTGGGAACATTGGGAACAAGTGGGACCAAACACCTAAACTCCTCCCACAACCACCTTTCAAACAGAGGGGAGGACTAAAGGGGAGAGTGAGGCAAGAGGAGGGGTGGGGTCTGGAAGACTAAAGGGGAGAGGGAGGGGAGGGGTGGGGTCTGGAAGACTAAAGGGGAGAGGGAGGGGGGATCTGGGCATATAAGGAACAGTACAATTGGTCAAACAGGTATCCACACTTCAAACTCTGCCCCTGCAGCCAGGTGTTTGCAATCAGTCTTGCGTGATGTCATGTAGTACTTGAAATTGAAGTGGACACTGGTAGGATAAAAATCTGACTGTATTGAGATTCATCCATTTAAAATTCAAAATTCCAGTTTTATTTTGGATACTCTTCACTCCGTTTATACTTCGCATTTTGCATGAGAAGGAATTCACCAAATCTAATAAAATACAACTTTGTTTTGTTTTGAGGAGCCTAAACCATCCTGACATATTTCCTCTTTAACGGTCGTAACTTCTGCGGCAGATTTCACGAGCTGTGTTTGTGGCCATAACTCCATATGATCAAAAGTCCAATATTTTTCCCACATAAAGCCCCCAGACCTGCTCACAACAGCCCCATACATCTCCAGCACAATATAATAACTATATCCATAATACGGTAGAGCAGATGAATGTGGGGATACAGGGCGTGTGTGGTGAGCCCAGCACACTGTGACACGAGCCGTTTGTCTTCATAACCATCACTGCGGCGCTAAACACATGGAGATGATAAAAACGTGTGCGCAGCTAGCTCTATTGATTAGCATTGTTAATTTTGCGCTCGGCGGTGCAAGCTAACAGCGGCTAACAGGAGCAGTTGGAGTTGGAGAAAAAGATTTGTCTGGAGAATGGGTTGATCACAGCGACTATGAGGAGTGATCATTTTTCATTTATGGGTCTATTTTTCTCATGGCAAATTATCCTCAAAATGTTCTGAATAATTGGAAAAGCTCTTATTTAATTTTGTGCCACCATAAACCAGAGTTGTCCACAATTTCCCCACAAAGGGCCAGTTATTAAAACATTTCTGTAGAGGAGAGCCACAGACTGATGGTCAGTACAGTGACTCTGATTCAAATGGATGCTTTTAAGGGCATTTTCACTTATAGTCCCCTTTAAGTGAACCGAACTCAGTCCTCTGTAAGTGGACCAAAAAGTGAACCAACAGAAAAAAACCAACAGTTTATTACAAAGAGGACCGGGTTCTCTTTCTGGTCCACTTGAGCTTTGATGGATCCCCCTTCTGTTCACACCAGGTCCTCTAGAGCGCTCATTCCCCCAATGCACTGAATTCTGGGTACATTGGGAATTCTGTGTAATTGTCACTTGAAACAAAATGTCTGCTGCAATGCTTCCCCTCCTGTGTTTTTTGATAAAATTTGCTCGCATTCACTGGGAAAATAGACCTATTCAGATTACTCAGATTATTCGGTTACAGTCACATGACATATCTACAGCAAGCAAAGGAGGTTACAATACATTAAAAAAGGCGAAGTGAACCCGGTGCTCTTTGTGTTCACAATGTGCAAATTAGGTGAACTGTACCGCTGACTTTTTAGCGAACCGTACCGAGACCCTCCTGAGAAAGGTCTCAGTACGGTTCGTTTCAGAGGGTCTGGGTACAGTTGGAGCGTTCACGTATGTGCAAGAAAATGCTGAGTCATCGTTCTGAGTTTGTTTAAATGGCTGAAAGGGACCAAGTGTGAAAACACCCTATAACTGTGCTTATGTGTGCTCTATAGTTCTAATCTCTGACCCCCGTGGATCACTGTTATAGTTTGCACATTTTTAATTGTAATATTCATTTAAAATGACATAATAAAAGAAACAAGTCATCTGACTCTGCTCTGGACCCCTCCTATGGATAGCTCCACATCACAGTAGCGAGGAGAGGATTTATACCAAAAGGACGACAGATACTATGAGTACCAGCTTGCAACGTTGCAACGAATCCTACGTGTATCAACAATTAAGAAAATAAAATTGGAGAACGAAGTGCGTATGTCACAGTGGGCATGTACTGGTGGTGAAAAGGGGGGTTGTTCGGCAAACTGGCTTCTTGAAAATGTGTGATTGAAGATTACTCAAACATGCACAAATCACTCCAGTCACAATATGCACAAATTGCAACATGCACAAATCACTCCAAATAAGGAAACAGCTCTAACATGGTTAAAAGCTCTGAAAAGTCATAGTAAGTCATGCATAATGGGTTTGCTTTAAGGCGTGGAACACTGAGGTCTTTATTACTTTGTGATGTTAATGAGGTTGTAGTGGTAGAAATCCTGACATTTGCAGGAAAATGTTCACCAGGAGGTCTGAGGGCCACATTTATATACATGGGGAGGTCTGCCACCTGTCTCCATGGAGATGCAATCGCTTTGCCTTTAATATTCCACAGTATGGCATTAAATGCATTCATTGCATTGTATTTATTCAATTACATGTTGCTTCATGACAAAGAAAATCATTGAAAAGCATGCATTCTCCACAGACTCCGCAGATCTGACCTGTAACTTGGCCTGGTGGCATCTTCTGCTGCTAAACATGGAGATGAATAAACTAACGCCATACTGTGCAACATTTTAAGCAACAGCATTTCCATGAAGACAAGCAACCATTGCACAGTGCCCCCGTAAGTATTCACATTACAATTCTTGCTTTAGATTACCTATAGACTTTAAATGAAGTCCTGACTTCACCTCCTTATAGAACTGAAGAAGATTCATCTGTACATGTCACAGAGATCATGAGAAAGGTACATGTGACATTTGCAACATGAGCAGGCCTGTGTCTCTGTACTGACTCATTAACGTGGTTAGCATCACAACAGCGTGCTAACATCTCCAGGGTCTAGTGCTGACATTTATGAGGCTCCAAAGGACACATCTGCAGGAGTTTTCTCTCATGGAGCTACAGTCCAGTGTGTTACACAAATGTACAGTGTGTTACACAAATGCACAGTGTGTTACACAAATGTACAGTGTGTTTAAAAAAATGTAAAGTGTGTTAAACAAATGTTCAGTGTGCTACACAAATGTAAAGTGTGTTAAACAAATGTACAGTGTAAAAACAAAAGTAGTGTGTTACACAAATGTAAAGTGTGTTAAACAAATGTATAGTGTGTTACACAAATGTAAAGTGTATTAAATAAATGTATAGTGTGTTAAACAAATTTACAATGTGCTACACAAATGAACAGTGTGTTAAATAAATGTGCACAAATGTACAGGTCCAAATGCCAGGCCACGCCCTCAGCTGCACAGGGATCCTCATCTCACTCTTGTGTTTGTGGACATGCACAAATCCATGATGAAGATGAGAGGAGTGAGATACCGTTAACAGAATGCAATAAAAAAGTGGCCAAACCTCCTGCCTGATCTCGTCAGGCTGTTCCTGGTTAGGACTTGGATGGGAGATTGTGGGGCATACCAGGAGCCACAGTGGGGCGTCAGTCATTGGGTCCTTTACACAATAGTCTGGGAAGGCCTGGGAAAACAACAGCTGAGTCTATGGTATACTACAGTGTGCATGGAACAAAACTACATATCAATAAGAGTGTGTTATGAGCCCTTTACGAACATGCTCGTTCAGACCACTTGAGTCTGCTCACATGGAGCACTACAGCGTCTGTACACAGTCAGTTTGACAGTTCTGAACAACAGCTGATGTTTGCTGCGTTTACATGTGTCATTCATAACTCCACATGAATGACATCACTGCAGGACTGTTCCTCATTCACACTGACACACAGTTTTACAACACTAAGTCACAGAATCAAAACACTAGTCTCATAAGCAGATTACACGTCAATGTTGAAAAGCCCATCAAACTGAACAGGGCTAACACTTGAATTTCCATTAGCATTTGAATGCAGCACAGTTTTAGTGATGCATAAAGAAAGTGGAGGAGACCACAAAACTGAAGCGTGGTGGATTATGGTCCCACTGTAGCAGATGTGCTTCAGAACAATAACGATCAGCTATTATGGGCACTGCTCATAATCTGAACTCCTCTCATCACTGTGCAAACACTATAAAAGCACTACTCAACTGTGTTTAAGATGTTGTGTGTGTGTGTGATGGCATAGCGTAACCCCGCCAGCCAAAACTACACCCAAATTTTCCTGTTTATTTCAAAAACTTAAGCCTAGTCTGGGTCGACCTACACAGTCTGCTGTGCAGTTAAAATGCATGGTATTGGGTTAAAGCGCTCTGATCACATATATTTGTATGAAAGGGCTCTGCAGAGCAGCTGTTTGACATGTTCATCCAACGAGGCAATCTGGATCAACTTAATCTTGTACTTAATCATAATCTTAATCATTTTAATACACGTCTTCTCCTGCCTCTGGCTGCACAGGTGAGTCTGGGTCTGTCTGTGCAGGTGAGTCTGAGTGTGTCTGTGCAGGTGAGTCTGGGTCTGGGTAAATATTTGTTCAATATTTTACCAATAATAACTCAGGGATATTCTACACAGTGAGCACAGACTGTGGAGCAGGAGCAGACTCACAGTGCTGCGTGCCAGTGCAGCTTCTCCTTGTTTACACTGTGATGGAGTAAATATGAACAGAAGAGACATCTGCAGCAGCCCGCGGTGATCTATGGCTGCTCAGCTCCGTTTAGCATCACTTGTGGGAGATAATTGGTCGGCAAAATGCACTAATTAAAGGGGAATGGCCTTGTTTATGGGCTGAGATGCTCATTATGAGGAGAGATGCACTCGGGTGACAGCAGCCCTCCCTTTAACGACGGGAAGGTCCAGTGTGTATGTATGTGTGTGAGTGTGTGTGTGTGACAGTAAAATAAATATGAACACACACATTTAAGAGTGTACAGCAGTGGCAATGTAAGTAAAACTTTTGAAGCGCACAACTGTGGAAATGCAGATGTCATATTTCCAGTGTACAGTAAATGTAAAGTTTGTCACAGTGTTCAGCATTGGTAATGTAAATGTAACATTTCCACTGTGTTTGGTAATGTCACTGTGCCATTTTGCAGTGCATAACAGAAGTACTTAAGTACTTTTATAGTAGGTAATGTAAATGTGCAATTTTACAGTGTACAGCAGTGGTACTGACTTTACCTTATATTTCAGAGGTAGTTACGTTTTTGCTGTGTTAGTAGTGTAAATGTAAATAAAAACATTTTCCAGTGTAGAGCAGTCGTAATGTGCACGGTCAGTGATAAGCACTATTGTGCTAGCTGCACTGGTGTTCTGTGGCGGTAGTCACTGTTTTAGCAGTGTGAGCAGGGGTCAGTAGTGGTAATGACCTTTTGCAATGCAAAACAACACTTTTACATGGTACAGTGGTGGTTAGTTTCAGTGTAAGTGTAACGGTGCTCAGCTGTGGTAATGACTTTTCCCAGTGTTCAGCAGTGGTCATGTAAATACAACTTTACACTGTTCAGACATGGTAAAGGATTTTTTTTTTACAGTGTTAAGCATCAATAAATGATTAAATGATTAAAATCATGAGTAAATATAACTTCACAGTGTTCAGTAGTGGTATTGACTCATTTGCAGTGTTCAATAGTCTTTTTACAGTGTTCAACAGTAATGATGTAAATAAATATTTACAGTGTGTATCAGAGTACTTGGTTTCCCCATATAAAGCCGTAGTGCTGGTAGTACTTGTAGTACTTGGCTGTGTAGTCCTACCTCTCGGCGTCTTGAGGCCCAGCAGGTCTGCTTGATCTTCCACAGCACAGCGGCCCCCAGCAGCAGAGACAGGAAACAGCTAAGGGCACAGAGAGGACACACATGGACTCAGACATTCAGCAGTGTCAAATGGAACATCTCTGTTAGTGAGGAGGACTTTACAGAATAAACCACAATCAGAACAAAACTGGGACTAAACCACAAACTAAACCCAGACTACACCACGACTGAACCAGGACCAAACCAAGTCTACATTGTTTACATGATTACCTGTTTTTATTTAGTTAGACATTCTGTCAATATGATTAGTCTTGTTTAAAGGTTTGTTTGCCTGATTTCAGAGTATGGTAAATATATATTATTTGATTCTATTATCATATATTGAAGATTCATATTCAGCCAGCATAAAATAATAATAAATTAATCAGTTAACTTATTTTTTTTCACAAAATATTTGTTTTAATGTTTGTGTTAATGTATTAATGCTTTTATTTATTTATTTATTTTTATTTTTTATTTTTTATTTTTTTTACAACTTCAACAAATCATTTGAAGGCTACTGTATTGTTCCAACAGGTGGATGTGCTCTCATCATAAGACTCATTTCACCAATACTTTTTCTATACATTCATGCATCACATGTCCTCACCACAGTGTGCACACAGAGGCCCTTGTAGCTCCCCTTTAAACACAGCCTCAGAAGAGCTGAGCGGAAACACAGCCACAGCCTGACCACAGAGAGCCGTCCTGGGACACTTTACTGCTCCATCATCACCACTTCCTGTATCCTGACCAGAGCAGGCACAGAGAGGGACCAGCCAGCGGAGGGGACAGAGGACAACAGATCACCACGCTGACCACAGACCGCAGAGGGAGGGAGGGCGGAGAGGAGGAGGGGGCAAGGGGTAGAGGAGGAGAGAGAAGGTGGAGAGGGGGAGGGGCAGGGGGGATGAAGAGGAAGGGGGGAGAGGAGGAGGAGAGTAAAACTGCGACACGATGCTCCAGGACAAAATACAAGTGTGAAGTTTCCTTTTCTCTCAGCGTTAGTGTCCACAGGCTGAGAGAAGCAGCACAGTGCACTCACTCACACTGCTCCTGGTGAATAGTGAGCAGTGGACAAGGGACATTTGCTCAACACAATAATAAGCTTTTTAAAAATGTATCATTTTGGCCATGGTATAATGTTCATGGTCCTCGTGAAACACAAAAATACATTATTGTAATGCTAACAGTAACTACTTGGAGTCCTATTTGATCAAGAGCTCTCATTTAAAGCACACATAAGCCATGTCTGTAAAACGGCTTATTTTCATTTACGCAATATAGCCAAAATTAGAAATGTACTGCCAAAAAATGATGCTGAAAAACTTGTCCATGCTTTTGTCACTTCGAGGTTAGACTACTGTAACTCCCTGCTTGCAGCTTGCCCTAAAAGCTCTATAAAAAGCCTTCAATTGGTTCAAAATGCAGCAGCAAGAGTACTAACAGAAAAAAAACGAGAGCACATTACTCCAGTATTAAAAAATCTTCATTGGCTTCCGGTTGAGTTTAGAGTAAAATTTAAAATTCTTCTTCTAACCTATAAAGCTGTAAATGACATGGCCCCTTCCTACATTAAAGATGAAATTGTACCTTATCATCCTAACCGTTCACTCCGCTCTCAAAATGCTGCACTATTGGTGGTTCCTAGAGTCGCTAAAAGTACTTTAGGAGGTAGAGCTTTTAGGTACCAAGCACCCTTGTTGTGGAATCAGCTCCCTGCTCATGTCAAAGAAGCTGACACAGTCTCTACATTTAAGATTAGGCTCAAAACGTTCCTCTTTGAATCAGCTTATGGTCAGGTCAGTTAGGAACAGAAACTTAACCCATAGGCCTAGTTAAGCTGCTCTAGGAGATATATTACTGGGGAAAGTATGGCAACTTGAGCACTGTCCTCTGGTTTCTCCTACTTTTTCTCCTCCTACTGTTAAGAATATTCAATTACTAGTTCATTCATAGTCTGTTCTTTGCTATTCACATGTTGTCCCTGTCCCACTCCCCTTTTGGGGAGTGTAACTGTTTCAGATGCTGCTGTTCCAGTTTGGACCGCTGCTGCCCCCTAGTGTCGGGGACCTAGACCCCTCCTCTCCTTCCCTATCCTGGATTAACTGTCCTCGTCCTGCTAGATTAGTAGTTTCATCTGCCTGTCCGTCCTTAGGAGTGGATCTCTCCTTCACTGTGGTTCTCCTCGAGGTTTCTCCGTTTTCCCATTGGGTTTTTTGGAGTTTTTCCTTGCCGAGAAGGAGGGTCTAAGGACAGGAGATGCTGGGACAATCATCCATTTGCCTGCTTGTTGTTGAACATTCTGTATTTGTGTTTTATGAATGTTTCTTCTGCTTTATTAATCAACAATTTTGTGAAGTCCGCCGAGATAACTCTTGTTGTGATTTTGGGCTATACAAAAATAAATTGAATTGAATTGAATTGAAATTGAACTAGCATGCTAACATGAACTCCCTGATTATTGGACAATAAAACTCTTTACAGTTAGAAGCAGACATCACACAGACTTATTCTGACCTAGGAGCTGCTTATACAATACTAATATATCTGTACTGGGAAAGACACGTTTTACTCAGGTACATGTGACAGTCAAGCTCACAGTGAGCTACAGTGTTGTTTTTATGACTGCTGCACTATTCAAAAGCACACATTATTTCATGTGTATAATCTGTATAAAGTCGTGTAGTTGTATTGTACAGTCTGTATAAAGACTTGCAGTTGTATTGTATAGTTTGTATTGTATAGTCCATATAAAGACTTGTAGTTGTATTGTATAGTCTGTATTGTATAGTCCAGCAGTCCCCAACAACCCCAGTCTTCAATTTTACATGTCCCGAATAGAGCATGTTGACATCCACGCGCACCACCCCCTTTCGTGGAAATATTATCTGTCATTAAACCGGTCCGTGGCGCAAAAAATTTGGGGGACTGCTGGTATAGTCTGTATAAAGCCATGTAGTTGTATTGTATAGTCTGTATTGTATAATGTGTATAAAGTCTTGTTGGTGCACAAACTGCAGCAGAGTTGCACATTGTGTCAAACTGCACATTCATTGTGTGCCATGTGCTAAATTAGCACTAGGCCTTATGAAACCTGCACCTGCTTTTTGCTCCATTTTAAGAATAATAGTTAGTTTTGTTGCATGTTCTCTGCATTTGACCCAGCTTTAAATTGAATGGGTACAGCCTGAAAATATGTACGAGCCAGTGAATATTCAGTGACATATTCCCACAATCCTCTCACATGTAAATACTGCCACACACACAATGCCCCGTTTGAAGGCACGCGAATCAAATGCACCCTCACAGTCTGACCGCAGGAGGACTGAGGACAGCAGCTTGGACACTGGAGTCTCTGTGTGAGTGACATCAGTGTCTCGCAGTGAGACGTGGACAGTACTAATGTGGACAGGCTGTGAGAGACACTATAAAGATATGCTAAGAAATTAGATGAATTATTCACAACAGGGAAATTTCCATGCCAAAATTAAAGATACACCTTGCAGTTTGCTTGTTTCCCTGGTGATGTTTTTACTTCATTTTGCTATTGTATTGAGAATGTTGCAGTGAGTGACATAAATTCATGAAACGTGTGTGTGCCTGTCAAATAAACTTAAACAAATACATAGAAAATCAGTCATTAAAGGCTGTGACATTAAACTATCACCATGGAGACAATCAGGTGGTGCCACAGGCCAAGTACAGGTCAGATCTCCGTAGAGAGAGTTTAAGGTAACATACAGTTAAAGTTTAATAACATACTGTGGAACTTTCCAGCCAAAGCAAAGACATCGCAATGGGGACAAGCAGGTAGTGGACCTGCTTGTCTAAGTTTGTCTAAGTCTACCAGAATTGTTTCACAGTGTACCCTGAAAGATACAAAATAGTGTAGAATAAAGTAATTAATCAAACAGTGTAATAGTATAGCAGTGTCTCATTAGTGATTTGATGTTCAGCTGATACCTGTGGAAATGGGCCTTCAGTTCAGAAAGCACAGTTTAAATGTATCCAGTAGCATTAGTATGACAAAGAGGCTACCACAGGGCTGCAGCGTTCACACATAATGAGACCCCATTCTGTGAGCTGGACATTACAGCCCCGAAATAATTATGGCCCTAATTCTGACCATTTCTGTTTAATTGCAGTTATTCTAGTGGTCCATTTGGGAACAGAGGTTTTAATGTATAGAGCAGTGAATGTGACCCCAGCCAAAGTTTAACTGGAACCTCCATCACCTCCAGCTGAAGAGACAGAAGAGACAGGAGAGACAGAAGGGACTGAAGACACAAAAGAGACAGGAGAGATAGAAGATACAGAAGGGACTGAAGAGACAGAAGGGAAAGGAGAAACAGATGAGACAGGAGAGACAGAAGAGAGAGGAGAGACAGAAGAAACAGAAGAGACAAGAGAAACTGAAGAGACAGAAGAGATGAGAGAGACAGGAGAGACAGAAGAGAAAGGAGAGACAGGAGAGACAGAAGAGACAGAAGAGACAGGAGAGACAGAAGAGACAGGAGAGAAAGGACAGACAGGAGAAATTGGAGAGACAGACAAGACAGGAGAGACAGGAGAGACTGAAGAGAAAGGAGACAGGAGAGACAGAAGGGACAGGAGAGACAGACGAGACAGAAGAAACAGGAGCGACAAGAAAGACAGGAGAGACGGACACAGGAGGGACAGAAGAGACAGAACACGCAATGTCCACTTCAGTGTTGTGACAGCTGCTAAAATATAGACTCTAATACTGTTTGGTGCAAGAGAGCTCTATCACATTACAATTGATGTACATCCTGCTAATGAAGACACTGCACATCACATGAGGTTTGTGAAGTTGTAGTGTATTGTTTTGTATCCTGCTTTTGTATATTTCTGGAGAATTGTCATGTGGGAGCATGGGTGATGCAGGCTTGTGTACAAGAGGCGGGGTCTTGTACAGCTAACTGTAAGGAGTGTTTGAATAGGGCCTGGGACAGATCATAAAATATTGCATAATAGCCCCTCTTTAAAGTAGTTCAGATATAAATCCAGACCATTCTAAAACTATCCAGGAAAAGTCCATAGTGGCAGCAAAGTAGCAGAGTGGTTAGCTCTAGGTCTCACTCACACTTTATGGCAAGAAGGTTTGACTCCCAATATCTGGGGATGGTATTTTAGAAAAGAAAATATGGTTCAAATTCCAACAGCAAAAAAGTGAATAGAGTATGAGCAGGAAGTGAGTGGATGAGAGGTGTTTGGGTGTGTGGACAGCGCAGTCTTTGTCTCTGCATGTGAGGCAGTGAGAGGGACACACAGTGAGGCAGGGTAATGATGGAGCAGACACTTTGACCCCTAGAGCAGAGACACAGAGGGCAGAGCCTGGACTGCCCCCTCTGCGTTTGACCTTTGACCTTTCTGTCCCAGAGTAGAGCAGCACTGACCTCTGGTGTTCTGGACGACCTCAGCAGTGTCCGATACAGCAGAATGCCAGGGCAACGCTGTGGACACTACACTGGGGAATGAGCAAGTGTTTTCAAACCATTTGAGATTTAAAGCCTCAGCATGTAACATTTTAGCCAGAAATAGACTTGAAATATGGGTGAGAGATATGCCTAAAAATGTATATCACAATTGAGCCAGATGACAATTCATGTAAACTTAGTATCTTGCTTAGTACATTGCTGTGAAGACGTAACGTAAGACATTCTTCAGAAAGTTCACCCTTTATTTGACCTGGTGACATGTCCTCTTACCCACTCAGAGCATGACAGAGGTGACCAATGTGAATCAGATCATCATTCGATTGATCACCATGACACACAGACCAAACTAGAATAAAAACACGTTTGTCAAAACATATGAGAAATATAGAAAAACATTTGTCCTAGGTGAGCGAACGTGCATCTCCACAAACCTGACTCTTATTTGGTCAATGATCATCTTACGTCTTTACAATGGAGTCCACAGCCTGTAAACGTAGTTTGGGGCAGAGTTCAGATTTTGGGGGAAGACGCTTTTTTGTGTCTGTGTTGTTCATGTTCAGGAAATGAATACTCAATCCCAACTGTATTAGTCTTTTAGACCATATCTAATTGATTCAAAATTTCATATCTCCATACAAGGAAAATCATCTGATTGAATTCATCAAACTATTGAGTTTTTTTTTTTTTTTTTTTTTCATATTGCCCAGCCCTGGCATCTTTACAAACAGAAGTGTGACCTCCGGCTGTGCTGTAAGCTTTTGTGAACACATGTCATGTGAACATGAATATCCCCCAGACCCCCTCACAGACCTGCTCCTCTCAGCTTTAGTCCAAATGTGTGTGTGAATTTACTCTGCCCACTAATGGAGACTGGATACACAGCATAGCGCCTGAGCGGAGTGGCTAATCGTGGCTATTACCAGAGCATTAGAGAGGGGAGGAGGAGAGGCTCCCATGGGGAAGCTAACACTTACCACAAACTCCAACAGGCCCTGGGTTCAATGCATTTACACAAAGCCTAAGCTGTGGTTAGGCTCATTTAAAGGGACTTTGTGTTGAATCAATAAGTGGAGCCATTTACTTATAATAACTCACTAATAAACATACTCAGAGAAGTCAGTTTGACTCAGTTTGACTCTCGTGTTGAGTAAACTGCTTTGTCAGTTTAAGTTCATTCCAGTGAAACCAATTGAAACTACAGGGTTATTGTGTGTTTAAAGGTCCTATATTACACTAAATAGATTCTTGTGAGCTTTAGTCCGTCTTATGACTCTTGTGAGTTTTAGTCCCAAAGTTCAAATGCTCTGTTCCACCTTGTGATGTCATGTAAGTTCTAGCTTTCAGGTTAACAGCTCCTTTTACCTTTATTTGAGTAGAAATTGACAATTTCAGGGCTGGAATTATTCAAATGATTCTAGTAAAGGTGTGTGGAGTTTAAAAACACAGTGAAGCCTTTCCTGTATTACCACATGGCATCACAAGGTGGAACAGAGTATTTTCTGTTCAAGAGAATGCAGAGTTTGTGTGTTACGTGTTGTGTGAATGAAATGAAACAAAACACAACTCCAGGTATGTTTGTGGTGAGGAAACAAAATTATAACAGATCAGAAAATATTATAATATGGGCTCGTTAACATTGCTGGGCATGTTTCTCATTACGTAGTTTAATTGTTTGACTCATGGTAATTCCCTCTACTGCCAGTAGATGGCGAGCAGCAGCAGATCAGAGTATGGGAATCATGGAAGCTAAGAAATAATGTGTGGTTCTTTAATTAGCCAATTAGGTTTTAAATCATTAAATACCAAAGCAAAGGTACTCAAGAGCAGATATAAAGGCCCCAGCAGTACAAATAATGCACAATATTTGTTCATTAACACAAACTGCTGTACAAAACCCAATAGTTTAAGTTATAAACATGAAATATGAAGAAAAAGGAGTTCAGAATCATGTATGAAACAGAAGAGAGTGTATAGCATGTCCCCTTGAAGACCATATACTGTGGGTGCGTTGAGATGTGGGTGCGTTGAGATGGAGCGTGATTGTGAGGTTGCTGGTGTAATGGTCGGTTTGAGGTATAGTTTGAACAATCAACAACAAAACACAGAGCACACACTGACACACACACAGACACACAGGTCCAAAATGGAGGAAACCCACGGAGCCCTGAGGCAGAGGGGAGATCGATAAGTCATCCACCATCAGGAATAGGAAAGCACAAATGAACCAGGAGAGCAGGGCCAAGCGGAGGTGCTGGTGTCAAGAACATCTGAGCAACAATAGTGAACATTTCCTCAGACGTAGCACAAGAATGTAGTGTGAAGGTATACGCAGGATTTGTCTTTAATTTGTCATAAACATTACATTATGTGTGAGCCCAGATGTGAAGGAGACATGTTCAAATTTAAAGCACTAGGCTATTTTCTGATCTATGTTCATCACAAAGACACCTGGAGTTGTGTTTTGTTTCATTCACACATGTTGAACACACAAACCCTTCAGATTTATAGTGAGTTCTTCTCTCAGATGGAAAACATTGTGTCACACCTTTTGATGTGGGACAGAATGTGGTAATACAGGACTGCTCCACTGTGTTTTTAAACTCCATACAACTTCACTAGGATCATTTCGATAATTTCAGACCTGGAATTGCCAATCTCTACTAAACAAAAGGTAAAAGGTAGTGTTTAACTTGAAAACTTCAACCACTGGAATTTCCCCACTGTGGGACTAATAAAGGTATATCTTACTTCGTGACATCACAAGGTGGAACAGAGAATTTTGAATTTTGGAGATGTAGACAGACTAATAATAAAGGGTTAGTCAAACATGTGTGAATGATTTTCAGGTATGATTTTGAGGAGTTAACAACATTCCAATTTTTTATAGGACCTTTTATATTGATTTTACTGATAGCTATTATGTTTTGGCTTTATTAACATATAGAGAGCCTACATATGACGTCACAGCCTTGACCCGATCCACTTCCAGCGGTCTAGCGATCCAGACTGCCATTGTAAAGTTTACTTGCAAGCTCCTCACTTAACCTACAAAATTCTATCATTATCATCATGCCGGAAAAGTGCTGCGCACAAAATTGCAATCAGACTTGAGATCAAGACAAGGGGATTCAGTTGTACCGAATACCCGTGGAGGTTGAGCGACGAGACAAGTGGATAACGGCAATTACCTGAGGAATTTACAACCCTGACACTGGTAAACCGCAACAAGGGAGTCCACTTTGGCAGCCGTCAAAACACAGCAGGCTTTGTAGTCTACACTTTGTTGGAGGTCAGTGACTTGTAATCACTATCACATTAACATAGTTCTGGGAAGGTGCCACAGCATGGGGTCGTGCACCCAGCCATCAGTCAAATATTTCCACACGTCCAGACTTTTGTATGCTCTAAGTGATGGTCCAGTATAGTGTGATGGGAAATTAATGAGGTAGTTGTAAATGTCGTAGTATTGTAAATCTGGTAATTTGGTGCAAAGTTTTAGTGGTGTAAACAGGCTATTAGGAAGACTATATGGATCAGAAATATTGAATCTTTTAAGCTTCTCCTCGTATTTTAATTGACTGGCTGCATCTAGATGGGACGTGTGTTCTGTATGGTGAAATTCTGAGGTTTTATTGATCAATTTACTGGCACTTGCTGTGTTCACCATGATAGCATCACTAGCAGCTAGATATGGTGGCCAAAACAAAGTGGGTCACGTGACTGCAGCCTCTCTATATAAACATAAACACATAAATATAAAAGTTTGTTATTTTTAGGTTCTCAAGCCAATTATCCAATCAAAAAGCAGAATGAGTTTTTCACTTTGGGTTGCCAGATCCTACGACTAAAACCTTTTAACTACACAAGAGGACTCTGATAGAAAAAACTGGATTTCTGTGCTGTGCCAGGCCCACACTGCCAGCTCAGTTCTTGTTATCTTGGCCTATGTCATCAGAGGAATAATGCTCCCTACAACAGAAGTATAGCCAGACTGGACCTCATTAGACTGAATGGACAGCACTCTCGCAGTGTCCTGAGGGTTCATGTCTCTGAGTCTTTACTGATGGAAATAAACTTCTCCTGTGTTATAACTCCAGCCTCCTGTCTGTTCTTTAAAATCTCGAGCTGTTATTATGTATTCTGCAGCTTGGCTCTATGACGTGTCCTTAGTATGCGACAGCAAGTGGCATCCCAGGTTCAGATATCACGGTAATCCCAGTTATTAGAGGTATATTCGTGTGTATTCACTTTTCCGTTTAAACTCATTTTTGGTTATTTGACAGGTAAACACAGGGTTGGTAACACATTCATAATTCATGTTATTTATGGAAAACTCTTTTGAACACACACTCTGAGGCCGTCGCCACCAACCACACAAACCACACAAACCACATTCATACATAAACAAAGTGGGTGAAGTATCCAAACCATAAGGAGTATGCACTAATCCAAGTGGGTATCTAACAGCTCATGTTTAGGCAAAAGCTCCAGCCACTCTTCATAGGAGAACTTGGTTTCAAATTCAAAAAGTCACCAAAAAAAAGTATCCAAATTCACAGTTTACCCTTAAATCAGACTTATTCTGCAAAATCGACTTTTCAGATTTTTCAAACCATGTTATAGTATTTACCTCCTGATTGACCCTATGAAGTTGTATTTGGAGTGATTCTTGAAGGTTTGAGTAATCTTTAATCATAGCAAAAGGAGAAATTTAATTTGTCAAGTGGACAGAGTTTATTTGGTCGAATACGTTTCGCAGCTCATCCAAGCTGCTTCCTCAGTTCTGGTCAGATGCTGGCAGACACTGCTAATTCTACCAATTGACTTTACCACCCAGAGCCCCTTCCCCCTCTCCTCTCCTCCTCTCCCCTCTCCTCTTCATCACTCATCCGTGGAGAGCGTGCACATATCGGACACTCGTTTGAAAGGTGTGCGTTGGAGAGGAGAAGAGGCTGCTAATCAGAGCACAGCAAGCTGGAAGTAATAGGACTAAACTCAAAATGCACTGTCGCCAATTAGCGGCCCGTTTGAGCGCGCCCACATAAACGCTGCTTAATTATGGCCTCTCCCGGAGCCTCCATTAGAGATGAGAGGCCTGATATGGACGAGAGATGGTGAGGGGTAGAGGGAGGGGGGGAGGGGCAGCTAAATGAACAAAACGTACGCAGGGTTCATCGTACAGAGCAGAGGAAGTTCATTAGAGGAGTGACTAATGAGCGTTTGGATAACTTTAGGAACATCACTGTGGAGGTGTGATATGCTACAATTCAGTCAGGAGAGCCACAGAAGACTGAGGACTGAAGAGGGGGGTTTAGGGAGAGAGACTTTGGCACTTTGGACCTCTGCAGTAAATTTTTATTTATTTAACCTTTATTTAACCAGGAAAGTCCCATTGAGATTCAAAGATCTCTTTTTCAAGGGAGTCCTGGCCAAGAGGCCCACACAACACAACCCACAAGACAACAATTCAATATAAAATCAACACAGATAATATGTTATGTTAGGGACACAGTTAGAAACATTGGCATATCATCGATTGCGTTTCCAGGTCCTTCAAAAGAGTATTAAAAAAAGGGATAGGTACAAGTGTTTTTAGTTTTAAAACTCTCTGCAAAGAATTCCAGTCGGCTGGAGCACTATACTGAAAAGACAGTTTTCCCTTCTCTGTTCTCACAGTAGGAACAGTCAGTGTGTAAACATCCTGAGAACATAAATTCTGGGGTCCATCAGGCCTACGCTGAAGATACACACTAAGGTATTGAGGAAGCAGCCCAACAAGTCCCTTATAAATAAGTCTGTACCAGTGTGTGAGCCACCGGGTCGCTAAAGCGGGCCATCCAACATGAGAGTAGAGTTCGCAATGATGGGTCCGAGCACTACAGTTTGTTATAAAGCGCAAAGAAGCATGAAATACTGAATCCAAAGACCGCAGAGCTTGGGCTGGGGCATGCATATACAAAAGATCCCCGTAGTCCAGCACAGGGAGGAATGTTGCAGCAACAAGTCTCTTCCTGGCGTTGAATGAAAAAGACAACTTATTTCTAAATTTAAAAACTCAATTTAAGACGCAACTTTTTGATTAGAAAATCAATATGAAACTTAAAAGACAGTCCATCATCAATTATGACACCCAAGTATTTAAAAGCATGAACAACTTCAATAACTGAGCCATCAGGTGCAACAACTGGAGGAACATTTTGTGTGATCTTACTTCTAGAGAACAGCATTACTTTGGGTTTGTTTGCATTAAGACAGAGTTTCAATTCAGAGAAGCTGTGGCAAACAATGTTAAATGCATTTTGCAATTTGTTGATGGCTTCAGTGAGTGAAGGTGCAAAACAATATATAATCATGTCATCTGCATAAAAATGGCAGTTTGCATTTTTTACATTCTGTCCCACATCATTTATATATATAGTGAAGAGAAGTGGTCCCAGAATAGACCCTTGTGGTACACCTCGAATAACAGGCAGATCATCTGAACACTGGTCACCACATTTAACCCTTTGAGATCTGTCTCAAAGATAATTTGAAATCCATCTGATTGCTTGTTCCGAGAGTCCAATGCTTACAAGTCGTCGTATTAGTAATTGATGATCTACAGAGTCAAACGCCTTAGACAAATCAATGAAAATAGAAGCACAATTTAGTTTTTTATCACACGCTAAGCAAATATCATTTACACCCTTCAATGCTGCTGTCATGGTGCTATGATTTTTCCTGTATCCCGACTGAAATTCGGAAAGGATTTCACAAGTTTCCAAATATGATTTTAGTTGTTCATTAATTAGACTCTCTAAAATTTTGGAAATAACCGACAATTTTGAAATTGGTCTATAATTACTTAAGACACTTTAGTCACCTCCTTTAAAAACTGGAAATACAAAAGCAGATTTTCACATTTTAGGGATTTCTGAAGTGGACAAGGTCAAGTTAAAGATGTGTGTAAGCGGCTCTGCTATAGAATCAGCTGCCATTTTCAAAAAATAGGGATCCAAAAGATCTGGGCCATGTGATTTTTAATATCAAGATGTTTCAGCTCTTTATGCACATCCTCAATAGTGATAGGTTGAACGTTAAAAGAGGAAGGCCTAGAAGCTGGAAGAAAATAGCCATCATTTGCCACATTATCGTTTGAATGTTTTGACCCAGAAGCTATGAAGTATTTGTTAAAACAATTTAACATTTCATGTTTGTCTCGTACAACAGTAGATTCATTAACAATGAAAGTTAGCAAAGACTGAGTTTTATCACTTACAGAAAGAAATTTCACTGTTTTCTAAAAATGTTTTGGGTCATTCAGACTATCAGTAGTAATAGATAAATAATATTCTGCTTTGGCTTTCTTAATTAAGTAAGAACATCTATTTCGTAACCTTCTGAAGGTAAGCCAATCCGTAAGACTGAACTTTCTTGCTTTTGCCCAGACTTTGTTGCGTTGATAAATAATGTTTGAAAGCTCAGATGAGAACCAAGGATTATCCCTTCCTTTTATTCGGAATTTCCGGAGTGGAGCATGTGCATTAACAACGTTGTTAAAAATGTCATAAAAAATAATTCCAAGCCAATTCAACATCTGGAATTAGACAAACACAATTCCAGTTGCAGTTTCCTAAATCAAGAAGAAACCCTTGCTCTGAAAAATGTTTTAAGTCCCTCTTTATGATGATACGTGGTTTCCTTTTAATTGTTTTTGTGCTTCTGACTGCTGCCACAACACAATGGTCGCTTAAATCATTACAGAACACCCCAGTGGCACTGCGTTTATGGGGAGCATTGGTCAAAATAAGGTCTATCAAAGTAGATTTCTCATAACACTTTGGATTGGGACGAGTGGGAGAAGTAATGAGCTGGGTCAGGTTTAGAAAATCACATAAGGATTTAAATTCATCAGATATTGGGCTGAGCCAGTCCCAATTTAAGTCTCCTACCAAAACCAATTCACTAGTATTTAACTCAACCAAAAGCTGTTTTAAAGATTCTAATGTACTAGATGGAGCCGATGGTGGCCTATAGCACCCTACCACGTTTAAAATGATATTTGTGGAAAGTTAAATTTTTAGTGCAAGCAAGTCTAGTTGTTTAGGAAGAGATGTAATATTGCATATTTCTGGCTTAAGCCAGGGCCCAGATCCAGGCTGATGGTGAGGCTAGTAGAGCAGGCTTGAGCCAGGGCCCAGATCCAGGCTGATGGTGAGGCTAGCAGAGCAGGCTTGAGCCAGGGCCCAGATCCAGGCTGATGGGAGTGGATCTCTCCTTCATTGTGGTTCTCCTCGAGGTTTCTCCGTTTTTCCCACTGGGTTTTTTCTGAGTTTTTCCTTGCCGAGAAGGAGGGTCTAAGGACAGGGGATGCTGGGACAATTATCCATTTGCCTGCTTGTTGTTGGACATTCTGTATTTTTGATTTATGAATGTTTCTTATTCTGCTTCATTCTCTTACATCTCTGTCTGTCTGCTAAATCAACTGTTGTTGTGATTTTGGGCTATACAAAAATAAATTGAATTGAATTGAATTGAATTGAATTGAATGGTTGAAGCTAGCAGAGCAGGCTTGTGGCTAGCAGAACAGGCTTGAGCCAGGGCCCAGATCCAGGCTGATGGTTGAAGCTAGAAGTTTAAACCAAGCTTGACAGCCATAGAATTTCTCAGTTAGGCTTTGTAATCCTTTTAAAATGCGAAATGTTTAAAATAAAGATTCATTAAACGGTTTAAACACTTTAAAAATCATGCTCAACCAGAGCAAACAAACAGAGGGTTGCATGCGCGGCCATCTTGGATGGAGGTAAAGACCTAAGTGATGTGAAGAACGGGGTTTGATGGTTCTGCTCCTGTTGTGGAAGTATGGGAAGAAAGACAATTGGCTTTGAACATAGAAGCAGCTGGGACAGACACACAATATCATCGCAAATGCAGAAAAAATGTCTAACTCATATCTAAAGTGGGAGGCAAAAGAGGCTAGTTGTCTTGCCCAAGCTTCTCCCAGGTGACTGAGTTCCTTACCATATACACAATTCAGCTGTCTCTGGTCCCCAAGTCCTAGCCCTAGAGCTTCCTCAGGGCCTCCTCCCAGTGGCACATGAACATTTCTCCAGGGAGGCATCCAGGACAGATGCCCTCCCTAGCTTCTCTCTATGTGGAGAAGCAACGGCTCTACTCCGAGTTTCTCCCGTGTGACTGAGCTCCTGAGTGCCCAGCCCCCTGTGGAGGAAACTCATTTAACCATTAGACCACCCAAAGCTCATCTAAACCAGGACTAAACCAGGACTAAACCAGGGCTAAACCAGGACTAAACCAGGACTAAACCAGGGAAAACAGAATGTAGGCTGAGAAGTAACTTTGAGGGTCTAGGATCTCTCTTAGCCAATGATCTTGTTGTGCTGTGAAGCCCCACTTTAGCTAAAGCAATCCTGGGGTTGAAATAAGCCAGACCACTCTCCCCATTGTCAGCTTTGGACCTCTAAATGGGCGAGTTCAGTCCACTTTAAACTGTCCCAATCTACTCCAAAGTGAAACAGTGAAGACATGGTTTTAGTATCTGGTTAAAGTCAGTTTTTTCCCACATTTTTAAAACTGTGTCTTCTTCTTCATTGCTGAGATGAAACACTAGTCATGCCAGGAGAGCAGATTATACAATGATTTAAAGTAAACAAAAGTGGGCTTTGCGGAACATGTCTCGTTTAAATGATGACATGCTTATTAGCGTGTCCCTGTGCTGGCCCTGCGCTCAGCCTTGGTTGGGTCATGGTGCTGGTTAGATAACACAACACCCTGTCATTGAAGTCCATTTGAATCAAAAGTCTAAATCATACCTTTTTTTCCTCACACTCTTTTTCAGCTCTTACATAAATATCTCAGCACCTTTTTATGCAACACTGAACTGAATAAACCCAGAGAATAGTTCCATATTTTCTCTTTCTAACCTTTCCTCTGAGCAGCAGTGCTCATAAACACAGTGACTAATAGATGTGCTGACACCACGAGCTCCCACGGTCAAACTGTCCCCTTCTGGTGACATCACGAGGGTAAAGGTCATGTGTGTGCCCTTGGTCAGCCCTGGGTACACTTCACCTCTGTACACCTCCATGGCCATGGAATTAAAGGTAACAGGCGGTATTCTGATGCTAAATGAGCTTAGTATAAAAATCTATTAAAGGACTATGCAAAGACAGCTTTTTGGAGCTTTTAACCATATTACATAACATAACACTGTTCTCCTGAAAATCTGACCTGGAGTTGTATTTGTATTTTGCTTCAGTCCCACTGTTTCAGTAATGCTGTGCACTTGGTCTGCTCCCTCTGAGCCTCACGACACACTCTTTTCCCAGAATCGTGATGTCGTACAAACCCTGAACAGTTTTTAAGTCTATAAATCATCACCAGACCTTCTGTGCATTTGTGCCATCAAATTGCCCTTACGCCTGCGTGCTCACATGAACACATGTGGGCAAGTTCATATTAGCTAATATTTGTTTCGACAATAATGAGTGGTTCTGTATGTGCTCATTATTTTGTTCTAAATGAGATGTCAAAGCAAAGATGCTCCAGAGCATATTCAAAGGCCAATAAGATGACACAAAATGCACCATATGTGCCATTTAGACTTAGACTTAGATTTAGACAAACTTTATTGATCCACAAGGGAAATTATTTGGACTAAACTAGGACTAAACCAAGGAAAACAGAATGTACCCACCCACCCTGGAGCCAGGCCCAGGGTGGATGCTCGACAGCGAGCGTCTGGTGGTCAGGCCTTCCCCGAAGGGGCCTGGCCGGGCACAACGTGGGGCCATCCAACCTGCAGGAGGATTCATAAGGGGCCAGTGCAGGGAGATCTGGGTGGCAGTCGAAGGCAGGGGCCTTGACAACTGGATGTCTGGACATGGAGACTAGCTCTGGGAACATGGAATGTCACCTCGCTGGGGGGGAAGGAGCCCGAGCTCATGCAGGAGGTTGAGCTTTACCGACTAGATATAGTCGGCCTCACCTCCATGCACAGCTTGGACTCTGGAACCCAGCTCCTTGAGGGGGGCTGTTGGAGCTGTCCGATGTTATCGGACAGTGGAAAGAATACTGTGAGGATCTCCTCAATCCCGCCGTCACATCTTATCTTATTAGGGACTCAGAGGGGGACTCGTCCATCACCCTGGCTGAAATCACTGATGTGGTTGGCAAGGTCCTCGGTGGCAAGGCTCCGGGAATGGATGAGATCCGTCCTGAGTATCTTAAGTCTCTGGATGTTGTGGAGCTATCTTGGCTGACACGTCTCTGTAACATCGTGTGGTGGACGGGGACAGTACTTCTGGACTGGCAGATCGGGGTGGTGGTCCCTCTGTTTAAGAAAGGGGACCACCACCCCCTCAGCCTCCCCGGTAAGGTCTATTCCAGGGTACTGGAGAGGAGAATCCGACCAAACCTAGGATTCAGGAGGAGCAGTGTGGTTTTCGTCCCGGCCGTGGAACACTGGACCAGCTCTATACTCTCCATCGGGTGCTTGAGGGTTCATGGGAGTTTGCCCAACCAGTCCACATGTGCTTTGTGGATCTGTAGAAGGCATTCAACCGTGTCCCTCGTGGTGTTCTGTGGGGAGTGCTCCGGGAGTATGGGGTTCGGGGCCCTTTGCTAATGGCTGTCCGGTCCCTGTATGACCAGAGCAAGAGCTGTGTTTGCATTGCCAGCAATAAGTCGGACCTATTTCCGGTACATGTTGGACTCCGCCAGGACTGCCCTTTGTCACCAGTTCTGTTCATTGTATTTATGGACAGAATTTCTAGGCGCAGTCAGGGGCTGGAGGGGGTCCGGTTTGGGGACCACAGGATTTCATCTCTGCTGTTTGCAGATGTTGTCCTGATGGCTTCATCGAACCAGGACCTCCAACATGCACTGGGGCGGTTTGCAGCCAAATGTGAAGTGGCTGGGATGAGGATCAGCTCCTTCAAATCTGAGGCCATGATTCTTGACTGGGAAAAGGTGGCTTGCCCTCTCCGGGTGGGTGGAGAGTCCTTGCCTCAAGTGGAGGAGTTCAGGTATCTCGGGGTCTTGTTCACGAGTGAGGGGAGGCTGGAGCATGAGATTGACAGGTGGATCGGTGCAATGTCTGCACTGATGTGGTCGCTGTATTGGACTATTGTGGTGAAGAGGGAGCTGAGCCAAAAGGCAAAGCTCTTGAATTACCCTTCAGTCTATGTTCCTACCCTCACCTAGGGTCATGAGCTTTGGGTAATGACCGAATGGACAAAATTGCGGACACAAGCGGCCGAAATGAGTTTCCTCCAAAGAATGGCTGGGCGCTCCCTTAGAGATAGGGTGAGGAGCTCAGTCACACGGGAGGGTCTCGGAGTAGAGCCGCTGCTCCGCCACGTCGAGAGGAGCCAGCTGAGGTGGCTCGGGCATCTGTTCCGGATGCCTCCTGGACGCCTCCCTCGGGAGATGTTCCGGGCATGTCCCACCGGGAGGAGGCCCTGGGGAAAACCCAGGACATGCTGGAGAAACTCTGTCTCTCAGTTGGCCTGGGAATGCCTTGGGGTCCCCGGAGGAGCTGGAGGAAGTGTCCGGGGTGAAGAAAGTCTGGGAGTCCCTGCTTAGACTGTTGATCTCTCAACCCAGCCCGGGATAAGCGGAAGAAAATGGATGGATGGAAAAGGGCTTACAATGTCGAACAGAATGCCATTAAACAAATTTTTCTCCATGAAGATAAGCATGAGGCTATCAAGGCGAAAGATAAACCCACTCTCAATAGCACTGGGGCGACAGTAGCTCAGTTGGTAAGAGCGTTTGTCCACTGATCAGATGGTTGGTGGTTTGAATAGCATTCTCAACATAAACATCATTGGTTGAGCGGTCAGATCCACTGACCCACAGGTTGGCAGTGCAGTTCCAGCTCCCATAGATGAATAGATGAATGCTGTCGTTGTGTCCTTGGGCAAGACACTTAACCCACCTTCCTCCTAGGGTCTGTTTGTACTGGTGTTTGAGTGTGTGTGTGTGTGAATGGGTGACTGGTTCCTTGTTGTAAAGCGCTTTGAGTGGCTTGAAGGTAGAAAAGAGCTAATGTAACCATTTACCATTTATGAATGCATGTTTTTCCAAGGCGAGCAATAAAATAGCTCCATGCCATACCATGAAACATGCCAAGCAAAGCAACATCCATGTAAATATAAGTATGTACCAAAAGTATGTGTTCAGAATACACATTTGGAGTAACAGTCATTTGTTAAATACTGTTGGTGGTGTTCAGAGCACAGTTGCTTTCCTAAAATCAAAAGAATATATAGGGGTATTTGATTCTGAAAGTTAGCTAAGATAAGATAAGATAAGATAAGATATGCCTTTATTAGTCCCACAGTGGGGAAATGCCAGTGTTGCAACGCACAGTTCAAGAACAGCAGGAAAATGGTAACATGCAATAAAAACAAGGTAATAGATAATGGCCAAGAAATAATTTAAAAATAGACTTAAAATAGACTCTAATGTAACACACTGTTTCAGTGGAGCAAAAATATAAAATACCAGAAAAACTATTATGGACAATAAAAGTAACAGTGTAGCATATGAACAGAATAAATCTCAGTAAAGTGACTTCAGTATATTATGTTATTTACAGTAATATGACTATGTTTATGTACAACAGCATTCGGATAAATATCAGTAAAGTGACATAAGTGAATTGTATTGCACAGTATTGCACATAGATATAGTTGAAATACACATGTTCAGTGTTAACAGTGTTCATTATACAGTCTGACAGCAGCAGGAAGGAAAGACCTGCGAAACCTCTGCTTCACACAAGCGAGGGTGAATCAGTCTGTCACTGATGCTGCTCTCCAGAGCAGACAGGGCGTCCTGCAGGGGGTGACACTCATGGTCCAGCATAGAGATGATCTTAGCCAGGACCCTCTTGTCCCCCACCTTCTGCACTGAGTCCAAAGGACAGCCCAGGACTGAGCTGGACTTCTTGATGACCTAGTCCAGCTTCTTCCTCTCCCTCTCTGTGATGCAGCTGCTCCAGCAGACCACACCGTACAGGATGGCTGATGCCACCACAGAGTCATAGAAGGAGAGGAAACAGAAGAAACCACTCTTGTGCTGAGTGCATGTTTGTTTTTTTTCTTCTCTAATTAGTGATAAATAATTAGCGATAAGAAAGTGACAAGGAAATAAATTACACATGGTGCAACTAAACTATCGCATATAAGTTGTGTTTTTACAATTACAATATAATAGACATGAAAGTATTCTTGAACCATGTCACAGATAGTTACAAAATATATTTTAATGCAGTTATTCATTATTCTGTAACTAAATACATAATAATACTCTTTCCAACACTGGATGTAACATGCAGCTCTGTGGTAAAGGCCATTAGCTGCCATTCACTGAGGACACATTATAGCAACAAGCTGGATGACCACTGCATTATACAAGTATCATTACTCTTATTTAGTTCCTCTCCCCTCTGTGTGTTGTGGTACACTCTCAGACACAGACAGACACACACACACACACACACACACACACACACACACACACACACACACACACACACACACACACACACACACACACACCTACACACACACACACACACACACATTCTTGGTACAGACACAGCAGTGAGTGGCAGGACAGAGCCTGGAGCCTCCACAGAGTCTCAGTGTGGAGCCCAGCGCTCTCATTAGCTCCACAGACACATGTGTGTAACAGTGTGGACCAGACTTGTCTCTATGCAAATACACTGTCTGCTTATGAAACACCAGTTTAGACACAGTGAGTTATGAAGGGCCCATGATGTGCTCCATTCAGAATTTTAAAGAAGACATACTATGCATTTTTTCTCAGGTATTTAGTATTAAACAAAAGCATACGCAGATCATGATTTCATGTGTGTTCATTCATCTAAAATTCCATTGACTGTTACAAATTACATTGAATGTTCAACACTGCAGAACCAACAGACCCTGCCCCTTCATAGAGACAGATCAGCAGATGCAGCAGATATTCATGTCTGTGCTTTTATTCATGTATGTTTTTATTGTTGAAAGTGTCTATGCAACGCTTTTAAACCCTACATGTACCACCTGGAGTCTCAATGTTTTGAATAAACTCAAGTAAGTACAGAGCAGTGGATAGGGGGTAGGGGAAAACAGAAATTTTCGGAGCACTCAATGCTCAAATGCAGGACAATACAAGATTACCCAAACATGTAGGAATCAATCTAACTACAAGTAAGGGTGAGACAATGGTGAGAGAACACTGTTATAACAGGGATAAGCAGTATCAAAGACATTTCACAAGATAAATATTCATTGACATAGAGTAGATAAGCAGATCATATCATGCACAGATGAACAGACTCATTTTGGACATCTCAGTCACTCACAATCATTGTGTATTCAGTTCTCACGCCTGATTCCCCTGTGAACTATTGACCATTAAATAGTGACCAGCAGTGTGCACTGAAAGTGTCTTTAAGTGGCCATATGTTATTTTTCCTCCTCCTGAATGTTAAATGTATGAACTGACACGCTCACAAACACACATTAGAATGTCCCTACCATCTGTATTTACAGAGCACCTTGGCTGCTTTTTCTCAAATGATAAAAACTACATTTATTTGCTTTTTAAAATTTAAAATTGCTGTCAAAAATAACTCCAAGGTTTGATATGAAACCCCAATGTAAAATCCAAAGAATGCATTTGTAATATTACACTGCCCAAAATAATCATTTCAGTTTTGTCTTTGTTTAAACTGGATCAGACTGACTTCTGCCTGCAGAAGAGTTATTTTGGTCTTAAAGGGGGACTTTCATTTCACAAACTCTGGGTCTCTGTGCATGCTCTTCTTGAACTTAGCCCAGTTGTGAGGAGATGAAACGCGTCATTGAGCGAGGGTCTGCGCCCTCTGCTGGAGACAATTCATTGGTGTGGCGGAGTTGAGCCCTAACAGACTTACCTGAAGAAGGTGACGAAGAACTGCACCAAGTCCATGATGGAGTTGTGCTGAGAGAAGGAGATCTGAAAAACACAGGGAAACACAAATGTCAAGCTATTATCTAATTCATGATTCATGCCCCTGGTTGCCATGGTTGTGGTTGGCTGCTCTTGTGGCTGACTGGCTGGCACAAAAAGAGGTTTATTTTTTTTTTATTTTATATATTTTTTTTTTATTTTAAATTTTGAACTTAATGTTTTGGGATTTTGACTAACTAAGAAGTGCAGGTTTTGCAGTTCGAAGGATGAAAATTAAGAGCCGTGTCCCAGTTCGAAGGCTGCAGCCTCCGAAGGCTGTGAAGGCTGCAGCCTTCGAACTAGCCTCTGCGGCCCACAAGGCTGTTGCTGAAATGGGACAGGTCCAGCCCATGGAGCCACTCCTGTCACTCAGCAACCGAGACACACTGCTAACGCTAATGCTAACAACACGCACCACGCAAATTACGCCCACGGATCAAAAATAAAGATTACGCACGGGTAATCAAACTGTCAGATTTTGAGACCAAGTTATTCTAATAATTCTCATCCAAATCTGGTGGTTAAAATAAAAACTTACACTATATGGCCAAAAGTATTCACTCACCCATCCATCCAAATAATCGAAATCAGGTGTTCCAATCCCTTCCATGGCCACAGGTGTATAAAAACAAAACACCTAGGCCTGCAGACTGTTTCTACAAACATTTGTGAAAGAATGGGTCGCTCTCAGGAGCTCAGTGAATTCCAGCGTGGTACTGTGATAGGATGCCACCTGTGCAACATGAAATTTCCTCACTCCTAAATATTCCACAGTCAACTGTCAGTGGTATTATAACAAAGTGGAAGCAACTGGGAACGACAGCAATTCAGCCACAAAGTGTTAGTCCACGTAAACTGACGGGGCGGGGTCAGCGGATGCTGAGGCACATAGTGCGCAGAGGTCACCAACTTTCTGCAGTCAATAGCTACAGACCTTGAACCTTCATGTGGCCTTCAGATTAGCTCAAGAACTGCGTAGAGAGCTTCATGGAATGGGTTTCCATGGCCGAGCAGCTGCATCCAAGCCATACATCACCAAGTGCAATGCAAAGCATTGGACGCAGTAGTGTAAAACACGCCATTTTTTAGGAGCTGGACTTGGCCCCTTAGTTCCAGTAAAAGGAACTCTGAATGCTTCAGCATACCAAGAGATTTTGGACAATTCCATGCTCTCAAGTTTGTGGGAATAGTTTGGAGATGGCCCCTTCCTCTTAAATATGACTGTGCACCAGTGCACAAAGCAAAGTCCATAAAGACATGGATGAGAGTTTGGTGTGGATGAACTTGACTGGCCTGCACAGAGTCCTGACCTCAACCCAATAGAACACCTTTGGGATGAATTAGAGCGGAGACAGTGACATCTGTAAGTGACATCCCATTCTTAATATGGATTAAGAATGGGATGTCACTTATATTCATATGCAAGTCAAGGCAGGTGAGCAAATACTTTTGGCAATATGATGTATATGTACTGTGCAAGACACATTTTGCTCAAATACACGGGAAAAAATCAAGTAAAACCTTTCAGCTGTACTTTGATTCACTGGCATGTTTTTATTTCATTGTATTTGTTTTCTGGTTACTGTTCGCTAAGCAGTACATGGTTTATGGTAATGGGACCCATGCATGCAGGCTCATGACAAGACCATATATATATATATATATATATATATATTTTTTTTTTTTTTTTTTATAGAATTATATACATACATACAATTACATACATCCACAAGAATTGCATTTTACTGAAAAAAAATTAAATAAAATGCAGTTTACACCAGCTCCCTGCCCAATCATGAAAGACTACAGCAGATCTATGACAAACCTGAGGACATGAATGTACTTCTTAAGTGGACAGTTCATTCTGAAACATGTTCTTCACTCATAGTTCAAAATCATGTACATAGATTATAGGGACTTTTAACCATGTTACACCGGCTCCATGCATGCCCCCCGTGCTTTACTCTGCACTTGTTTATTTTTTGTATTTTTGAGAACTTGCACTTTTTTTTCACTTTTGAGCAACAGTGTTGCGAAGCATATTAAGGTCTGGAAATCAGCCCTGCAGTTTTTGAAGTCCTTTTATGAGTTTTATGAGATTGTTTTGATTTATATCAGTTGCCTTTATCTGACCCTATAAAACTCTACATAATGTGATCAGAGTGGGTGTATAAAACTAAAGCATGTGTTTCATGTTCAAATAACACGACTTTGTAAACCCACAGAGCTGTCACTGTTGTTTAAAGCTGCTATATCACACCAAACAGACTCTTGTGAGCTTTAAAACATGTTGCCATAAATATCCTCAAAACATACCTGGAGTTGTGTTTGTTTCATTCACACATGTTCGAGTAACCCTTTATTATTAGTCTGTCTACATCTCCAAAACTCAAAATGCTCCATTCCACCTTGTGATGTCATGTAGTTTTCAAGTTAACCGCTCCTTTTACCTTAAGTTCAGTAAAGATGGGCAATTCCAGGGCTGAAATTACTCAAACAATTCAAATAGCACAACTCCAGGTATGTTTTGATGAGGTCACAACATTATAACTTTAAAGGTACAGTATGTCACTTTCTGGAGGTGTTATGTCACCTCCATGGAAACAGAAAATTAAAACCATACTTCGGAACATATAGATAAATGCGTTTTATGCCCTACTGTGGAAGATTCTAGCCAAAGGAACATTTCCATGGAGACAAACAGGAGGAGGCTCTCCTCCAGACCACATGAGTCAGGTTTGTGGAGGTGCAAGCTTGCTAACAATAAGAACGTATGCTTTTCAGTGCAATAAACACAACCACAATAAAAAAAAAAAAAACATGCTTTCATTTTAGTTTATTTTGGCCTAAAAGGTGAATATAGTGGCTTTTACTTCTTAAAGTCTGATGTTGAACCACGACACAGAAGCAACTGTCTGATGTCATAGGATGTTGATTCAACATAGTTCTCATGCAACAAACTTTGTGATTGGATACAGTTGTCTGCGCACAGCGAAACACACTTTAGCTTCAGTTTGGTTTCTATTATCTCCATGAGTATTTTAGGAACACGCGCCATGCCCTGAAGCCTCTGCACATTCAGATCTGATCAGAGCATCAGATGTGTCCCGCGCGCTCAGTGGGCGGCCATCTTTGTGCTGGCTGTGTGTGTGGCTGTGTGATGATGTAGTGCTGTAGCCGTTAGCGGAGTGAGCCTAGCCTAGCCGTGTGTCTCCTCTCCTCTGTGCTCTGGTGTTAAGAGGATTATGATGGCAGACATAATTGATTTTCCATGAGCTTTGTGCCCTGTAGGAGTCCACAGTGCAGCCCCACGCTCTGAACAGTGCTTTGTACACTCAAGTCTGTAAGTCTGTCTCTAATAAAAGTACTTGTATTGTTTAGATAGAGTTATGGGACACTAATTGTGAATGTATTTTAGAATGATGTACATAGTGGTGCATGCAGTCCGTGTCAAACATCTCAGTAACACTTTAAGATCATGAAACTATTAAAGAGGGGGTATTTCTATGGGATAACTGTAACACATCACATCTTTAGATCACCATGTTCTTTTTATTGTTTTGAAAATGCTATATTCCCTGAAAACACTGTATTAACATGTTTTATAAGTTTTGTTTTTGTTGATGGTAGAAAGCTACAAAAATCGATTTTGCATAATACCCCAACCCTAACTGCCAAGCTCTTGCACCACCATTCTCTATAAATATACAAAAACATTGTACAAAAAAATACACTACAACTACACAAACCTGATGCAATGTGCAGTGGTTTCATTAGTGAGATGCACGCTGATTGTGTTGTGATAGGGCTCTGAATGGGGAGTGACTTAGCACTGAGAGCAAAGGGAGGGGGGACTCAGAGTATAAACAAATGAAAGTGAAACTTATAAAGCATGTTCATATGTTGGTTTGGGTGAATATACAGTAGCTTATGTGTTACAGGTAACACCCCACAGAAGTGTAACAGCCCCTCTTTAAGCTCTAAAGTATGTGAACTCAAGTATGTTTAAAAACCAATACAGAGCAACATAATGTGTGACACGTCCACTTTACAGAATCCCAGAGCGGTGTTGTTTTGCTCCCAGTGCACATTAGAAACAGACCTGTGCTGTAAAGAGACCACACACACACACACACACACACACACACACACACACACACACACACACAGACATGCACACATGCACAGGCACACATGCTCACACACACACGCTCACACACAACACACACACACACACACACACAAACAGACATGCACACATGCACAGGCACACATGCTCACACACACACACACACACACACAGACATGCACACATGCACAGGCACACATGCTCACACACACACACACACACATGCACACACGCTCACACATACACACACACAGACATGCACACATGCACAGGCACAAACATGTGTGTGTGTGTGTGTGTGTGTGTGCATGTGTGTGTGTGTTTGTGTGTGTGTGTGTGTGTGTGTATGTGTGTGTCTGGTCCCTGTCAGAGTCCACATGGTCCACACTGGTCTTCAGAGCTTTGCAGAGACTGTGCAGCAGGTAGAAGTGTAGAAAAAAACAAACAAACAAACAAACAAAATAAAAAAGACAAAACAAAAGAGCAGAGTAAAACCGTTAGAGTAAAGCTGATTCCACTGGGACACAGACTGACTGTGCACACACGCCAACTCAGCAATCTACACGATTATCACCAAATAGTGTTATTACACTCACAGACCTGAGTGCGCTAACACCCAAACACTACACTAACACACACACGCTACACTAACACACACACACTACACTAACACACACACGCTACACTAACACACACGCTACACTAACACACACACGCTACACTAACACACACATGCTACACTAACACACACGCTACACTAACACACACATGATACACTAACACACACAAACTGAAAATGACTGAATCCTTTTTTTTTTTTTTTTTTCAAATTACAACAACTGCAGTCAGTGAACAGCCAATCAGAGAGCAGCTCAGGACTGGCCTCTGTCACTCACACAAACCAAACATCGCTTTGTTTTGAACGTCCAAAAAGAGGATTTCATTCTCATATTGTACTGTCTCTGTTTGGGAGTGCTTCATTTGTGTGTTTATTCATTGTGTTGATAACCAATATCCTTTGCTTCCTTCTTTACGTATTTGTTTGTAATCTACTAGTACGCTACAACTTGATGCATATGACACTGAGAGGAAAGGCAACAGAAGTTTTCACATGAACACATGTTAATAAAGCACATAGTATTTCAAACATATGTGGGAGTAAATTACATGTATAAGAGCAGAAGTGTGCTTCAGCACACTGACCAAAGTCAGACTGCTCCTCTAAGCCAGTGTCTCTCAAACCTCTTACACAGATAGTATTTGCTTTGTGGGTACCAGCAGATCTACACCTGGACTTCATCCAGTTTAATTTAACACTAAACCAGGTCAAAAATGACACTAAAACAGGTTCCAAATGACTACACCATAAAGTAGTTCAAAACAATGATTAACCCAAAGGAGGACAGTACCACCAAATTAAACAAATACTCACATACTCAAATCTGGCTCTGCGTACCACCCGAAACACCCTGTGTACCACCAGTGTACATATACCACAGTTTGAGAAGCACGGCTCTAAGGGTCAAGCCTGTAAAAGAGATGATAGGTAGCCTGGCAGCCAGACTGCTTCTCTGCATGTTCTCTACAGAAGATCTGTCAGTCTGATCACCTCTTCCTCCTTCTCTGAATCTCAGACCAAACTCAAACACAACCGTCCAATCAGGTGTGTCATCATCATTTAGAAGAAAATGAATAGTTTAGTGCTTCAGTCACTGCTGGTGAGGAAATCTGCAGCAGTCTGTCAGCCCTCTGTATTGTCCCAGCCATTATTGTTTTGACAATACAAATACTGCTTAATATTTGTTCTTTAATGTCTGATTTGAATAAAGCGTAGTCTTTATCACATTCTGTCACGACTTGAACAGTCTGGGCCTTAAGTGGTGTTTAAGTGTGTCTTGTGCAGCTGCTCTCTGCTAACAATGTGTACAAGTGTGCACATATGGTCCTGCTGTACATGGAGGAGAGGGGTGGGGGGTCATTAGGCCTCATGCATATGCACGGGACGTGAAGAGCCTGGTAAACGCAGCCTGTGGCCTTTAAGTGAAACAGAGAAATGGGTTCTATAGCTGTACTGTATAAGCAGAGCACTGATCAGGAATTAAAGTCATGTCATGAATCCACTTTCACTCCAGTCCTAATAAAAAGAGGAAGGAGTGAAAAGAGGAAGCACTTAAGGGGACGTAATCTGTAAAATCCACTTTTATGAGCTTTGAACCATGTTATATCAGCGTTCCCTCGTCATTATCTTACAAAGAGTTGTATTTAGAGTGATTCCTGTATTTGCTGCATTTTTGAGGTTTACAAATTTCCACTTTGACCTATCCCCTATCTCCACCCACAGTGCATGTTAGTTCCACTATGAGGTGGGGCCTATCAGTTCTGTAGTTCTGAATAGGTCAATGGATCTGTTTATTACACAGTTTTAGATCATTATTGCAGATGATAATGAACAACATGATCTGCTTATGTTGTATATTATGACAAAAAAAAACATCAAAAAGCATATCATGGTTAAAGCTGCAGTAACAGATTGGAATGTTCCACAGTATGGAATTAAACTTCTGTACTTCAGTGGATAGTCAAATACAACACAGCTCTGCATTCAACAAGCTGCTGATAGAAACTGCTTTAAGGACCATGTTTAAAGGAGCTGTATGTGGTCTGGCCTCTTACAGTTTTTAAATAGTTACTACGATCACAGCAGAGCCTGTGTTAGATAAAGACACATCCAAATTTATCTCATTCTCAGTATATGGACAGGCCTCATGTGAAGCTCAGAACCTCCAGAATTCCCTCCCTGAGCTGCAGATGCTGCACTAGCACTGATTCAGGATTGGCTGCAGGTGCTGGGCTTTAAGTCAGGTCATGTTTATGAAAGTTAAATCAGAATTGTACACAGTTCCTTTAAGTGCCTGGTAGCTGGGTGCGGGTGGATGTTATTTCTGAGGATTGGGTCAAATGTGTCCTTTAAAGTACTTCCATGTGCTGAGGTTTGCATGTTCTCCTTGTGTCTGGTCCCTCTGGTTTTCCCCCATTCAGTCCATACACACTAGGTTTAAGCCAGGACACTGAAGGATGGGTCTGATGTAGAATTAAAGAAGTGAATCAATAAAAAAGTGCTTTGAAAATACCTCTCTGCTTTCTTTTTCTCTGCCTCTCTCTTCTTTCTCCTTTGTCTGCCCCTCCCTCCTCTTCTCTCCCCTCTCTCTCTCTCCTTTTACGCTACTATTTTCTCCTCTCCTCTCTCGCGCTCTCTCTTGTTTTCTCTTCTCATCTCTCATTCTTTCTTATCTTCTCTTTCTCCTCTTCCCCGCTGTCTCTCTCTCCCTCTTCTCTCCCACTTTTCACCCACTTTCCTCTCTTTCCTCTCTCCCCTCTCTCCTCTCTGTCTTTCTCTCTGTGTCTCTGTGTCAGCGCTGACCACTCACTTTACTGTGGTCAATAAGGGTCAAAGGTCACCTCTCTCTTAGAGTAGTGAGCGGTCCCTCTGATCCACTGCAGTACTCTATTACACCACCAGCCTCTGGCACTAACAGCACCAGCACTCACACTTTTCACTGGAGTCTACACGGCCTACAGAGTGTACAGGCTGTAGTAGGATTACAGTAGGGCTATAGTAGGAGTGTAGTTGGACTATAGTAGGACAACAGTGAGACTATAGTAGGACTACAGTAGGACTATAGTATTACTATAGTAGGGCTACAGTAGGACTACAGTAGGACTATAATAGGGCTACAGTAGGGCTGTACAGTGTGTATAGGATTTCTATGGGACAACAGCAGAAAGAAAAGAGAGGGCTGAAGATTTGTTATTTTTTTGTATTTCTCGGTAAAAAGTCAGATTAAACTCATGATTCACAAGGTGAATCTGTCTTTATATAAATACATTGTTTCCTAGTCCTTCTCTACATAAATAGTTTTGTGTGAACTCCCCCTGCAGGTGTAGTCTTGTGAGTGGAGTTTGGGTCAGACACACACAGATATGGAATAGTTTTGAGCTTTTGCCACGGCCCCATTTTATTTGGCCATTCAAGAGCTGAAATTTACATTAGGCCAATTCTCTGTCCTCTGTACGTCACTCACAGTCTAAACGTCTCACCAAATGCAGCCATTTGATTGGCATTTGATTGGCTGTTTGCACTGTCTGACTCTCCTCTCACTGACTCTCCTCTCTCCTGTGCACACATGATTTCTGTTCGTAAAGGCCTGTGCACACATGATTTCTGTTCGTAAAGGCCTGTGCACACATGATTTCTGTTCGTAAAGGCCTGTGCACACATGATTTCTGTTCTTAAAGGCCTGTGCACACACGATTTCTGTTCTTAAAGGCCTGTGCACACACGGTTTCTGTTCTTAAAGGCCTGTGTACACACGATTTCTGTCCTTAAAGGCCTGTGCACACACGATTTCTGTTCTTAAAGGCCTGTGCACACACGATTTCTGTTCTTAAAGGCCTGTGCACACACGATTTCTGTTCTTAAAGACCTGTGCACACATGATTTCTGTTCTTAAAGACCTGTGCACATATAATTGCACACTGCCCCTTGCTCTGTTCAGGTTGGAGCTTTCTCCAGCTGAGTCTGACAGACACAGGGACAGTGGGGCTTTATCTGGCCACATCTAAGGGGTCTAAGATCCAGGTCTGGACCTGGGGCCAGACTGGAACCAGAGTCTGCCTTTTAGTGACCAAGGATATGGACTATTTAGGTATAATCATTTTCTAAGATGAAATCCAATGTGCTCAGTCATATGGGCAGGAGGGGTGGCAAAGCAACAAATACTGAGACTTGTCCTAACAAATCCAACAGCAACTGTGGCTCAGGTGCACAAGTAACTTTGCTAAAGGAAATCTATTCTGCAAAATGTACTTTTTGTTATAATTATTCACCTGGTGTATGTATGTACGCTGTATTTAGAGTGAGTCATGCATTTTCAAGTCCTGTTTTTACAGCCCTGGTGGCTGTTAAAATGGGACTTGACACACCCACTGCTTTGTACTTACTTCGTTCTAATATTCAGCAGCATGGTGTAGCCATTTTGACACAATAAATACATAAATAAGAAACAAAACAAGGCTGCCTCTAATGTGCAGTTGTGAATACTCAGGGACGACAACATGCGGCGCTTTGTGACAATGACGTTCACAATGATGTACCATAAAGGGGCAGGTGGGAACTGGCTCTTAATACCTCACTGGGCTCCACAAGTTTCCAAGTCATTTTAGACCAGCATTGCAATTTAAAATGTCCAAAATATTACAGAATGATCCACGGGTGTCATAGATAGTAAAGCACAATATATCTTCTTTAAGAGACTGCATAGAAAACTCCTCACAATTCTTCAAGTCTTTCCAGGTTTAGACAAGCAAAACTGATATTTATAGATAACTGTACTCAGTACAAACTCATAACTCAATTAATTCCACAAACACAACAGAGAAGATGTATTATTCCCCTGCTCCTCTGGGCCTGTAAAAGCACTCTGCGTCTACAGTTTCTCCATTCTAATGAGTGCTCCTGTATCTCTGTGTGTCCAGCGCTAATGCTATCTCCGCTAATGCTATCAATGCTAGTGCGCTAATGCTACGCGGACAGTCCCACCACTTATTATGTGTTTGTTTGGGAGCGGGATATCAGATTAGAAGCATGTCCGATTAAATGATGCCAGCGCGCGGTGATAAATAAGAGTGAGGCCAGCGTGCAGAGGCAAATCCAATCAAACAATCAGCGACCAATCAAGCACCAGCACTCTGTCTGAGCAACATGTCCGCCGAGCCTGACAGCGCCTTTTCATCAGCGGGCTACCAGGCCGGAGAGCAGGATGGAGAGCAGGGTTAGGGTGCAGAGCAGAGGAGAGGAATGGGAGTAAATCTGAGGGAGTGTGCTGGAGGAGATTAAAGGAGCTGTTATTCTAAGAAAGTGGACAATATAGTTAAGAAAACACAATTGCTTTTGCCATTGTAGGTGTTTGTTGGATTTGAGGCATAAATAAAAACAGGAGAATAGTTTTTTAGTTTGAGAAAAGAAGAAAAAAGAGGAGACGTTTCTTTTCATGCTCGGATGAACTTAAGGTGAGACACTGCAGGTGAGTAGGATGAAATCTTACATTTCGGGAGATTAGTTTGAAAATTCTGTAGATTAAGGACATAAAAGTAACAGAAATGTATTTTAAGTTTTTCATCATGTAGTGTTTGCATATAAATAGTGTACTGTATTTGAATGGCCAAAATTGTACATAACTGGGTCATAAACATCTGAAAAATAGATGAGGGGGGAGGAGGGGCGGGGTTTAGAGGTATAAGGAACAGTGTGATTGGTCTAACAGCTATCCACATTTCAAATTCCGCCCCTGCAGCCAGGTGTTTGTATCAGAAACACCTGTCTGTAATCAGGGCAGTGCTGTGTGGTGTCACGTAGTACTTGAAATTGCAGAGTCCACTTAAGACAGTACGCACTACTGTTTTTGACCAGAAAACCACTTTAAGGATGTGGGTGCAAGTGTCTCTGCCAAACTTTGTTGCTTTTTCGTTTATTTTGGAATTTAACACTAAATATCAAACATATTTTGTAGCTTTCCACTTCTTAAGGAAACGGGAGAGTGGAAAATGCATCTTGAGAAAACGGCCTTTGAAGTTACAAAGTCCCATAGAACTCTGTGGATGCAGGTGGATTTAATGAATGAATAAAACATATTTTAGTGCAGATTGTGCAATGTCATTGCTTCTAAGTGAAAGCTTAAATCTTGAGCGAGAAAAAATAAATGAAAAGAAGAGTTTTGCCTGTAGTGTTTGAAAAGGTGCACCACACATTTGATGGTGACATTTGAAATGAATAGTGACATACTATATACAGTATGCTAAGATATATTTGCCTTTAGTCAGAATCAGTTTGGTCATAATTAAACAGGATTCCAATGAATTGTAATCAACACAAACTCTGAAAAAAAAGGTTAAATTAAAGATTATTTCATTCACGTCCACAGTATATGTATAATATTTGAGAAAAATGTAATTCATCAGTGTTAAAAACAGCTCCTGTTAAAGTGGAGGAGTAGCAGCTCCACCCAGAGCTCCATTCACATAATAAATCATGTTATTTCTATTATTTGTTAATACTCAAACTTACACCTAGAGAAGTACAATTTGACTGTCCAAATACAATTTTGATGTATATGAATTAAACAATGTCATGACTTCATTCAAATGTAACTGAAGATGAAAGGTATTTAACAGGGTCTAACACAGGTCCTGAGGAACTGAACTGAAGGACCTCTCATTGCTTACTGCTTTTACACGTTTTTGTTACACATATTTAGAGCCACTTCCATTTCCCATTACACAGTCTTTTATGATGCAGGACACATGTGACTCTCCAGAGCACTTGTGGGCAAAGAAATGGGTTGCATTTCACAAAGTCTTCATTAATATTAACAAAACATAAGCTGTAATTAAAACTAAACTAGGCCTGTTTTTTGTTTTTTTGTTTTTTCTGGGGAATTGTGTCAAATTTAAGCCTGTCCCATAATCGGTCAGAAAACATTTGAGCAGTCTTCAAATTCATATGAGAGGAGTGAGGGAAATAGTTATAGAATATTTTAAAGAATGTTCAAACTTTGGTGCTTCTGCCTGTCTCCATGGAGAAGTTATTGCATTGCCTGCATGTTCCACAATATAGCATTAATTGTATCTAGTGCTACATATTATTCTACAGGTATTTTGTGTATTTAGTGTTTGTGTGTGTGTGTGTGTGTGTGTGTGTGTGTGTGTGTGTGTTCCAGAATGCGTCCATGTGTTGTATGGAAATGTGCGGTTGTTTTTAATCACTGTAAAGCACTTTGTGTTACATTTTTTGTATGAAAAGCACGTTATAAATAAAGTTTGATTGATTGATTTTACTGCAAGAGTCTATTAAAAAACCTGCATTCTTATAGTAACATAAACTGTAAAGCCAACAACAGCTAGCATGATAACACGCACTTACTGATTATGATTTATTATTAGACTTATTTTGAGCTTAAGAGTTGTTTATACAGTATAATGTACTGGGGTATTTTTGTAAATTGGGTAAAGTGCCTTTAAGTAGTACAAAAGTGATCTGATGTGTTTTGATGCTTTGTCCACTTTTCGCAGGGTCCTAATGGGGTCCAGCGTTTGACACTGGGGACATAGATATAGTGCATTAGGAGAGGAGGGCACTGGTAAAAGGTGCCCTGGCTCTCCTCTGGCCTGCCCCTCCTCTCTGTGGTTTACACATAAAACATTTGTCCAATGTTGTTGAGAGACGGAGCAGGTGATGAGTGCTCCCGAGTGGAATGGAGGTGTCAGAGCAGGTCCACGTCAGCTCCAGAAGAAGGGGGGTCCTGACACCTCTGCGTGCCCAGCGGCTGCCCCTGTCCTGGGTAAAACAGAAGCCTGTGCAGGCCAGAGGGAGAACACTCAGCGGTCATATGGGAGTGGACTCGAGAGCGCTTTAATGTGGAATGACTCCGAGATCTAAACACTGTTAGTCACTGGGGTTTGGAGTGCTGTGTCAACTTGGAAATCATATTAAAATAGCAGGATTTTAATAGAAAGCCGTTTTGACTTCCTGTCAACATATGGACCACTATAGAACCTACAGGACCACTGAGGGAGTACACACATATAAGGACACATGGGAATAGAAAAGAAAGTACTACTATTTACTATTCTTTAGTATCGAAAGCGAGTCTGAAATTTTAGATTCGTGACAACACTAATTGCATGTTCTCCCTGTGTCTGAGTAGGTTTCCTCTGGGCACTCCAGTTTTCCCCATCAATCCAAACCATGCATAACAGGTCAAATCATCCAGCTAAGACTAGCTCAAGATCTGGAGATGGGTCCCCAGGCTCCACTCTACTCCTGGCAGGTTGCCCCAGCGGCATGGAAGGATGGGTCAAATGCAGAGGACAAATTAACCTACAGGGACAATAAAGTGTACCTTAACTTGAATCTTAAAGTGCTTCTGTCTGCTAGTTATAATTTATGACACCTATGGATCACTATGTTATAAAACAACTTAATAAAATAAACAAGTCCACTGACTTTTGTGTTAGAAAACTACGGTCCCCAATGGGAAATGAGGTGTGAAGTTGTCAGCACCTCCGATGAATAGCTGCACATCACACTAGCGAGTAGCAGATTCTTTTTGGTGTGTATGAAAATGATGAAGTAGGTACAGAGCAGTGTGCGGTGAAAACAGGAGTTGATCGGCAATATTACGTCTTCAAAATAAGCAATTAAAGATTGCTCTAACATGCACAAATCACTCCAAATACAACTTCATAGGATCAATGAGAAGAAACTATTATAACAAGGTCAATTTTGCATAATACCCCCTCTTTAATGTGTAGCATTCACATTTAGAGTGTTACACATAACAGTCTGTCTTGTGCCAGGTTAGGAAACTAAAGTACTAATGTCAATTGACTAAAATATTTAATTGTGATTAATCTCATGAATGTCATAGTTAACTCGCAATTAATCGCAAATTATGTTTTGGAGGGGACTTTGTTTCGTGTTGTCCTCATGTGGGTGGCATTGGCGCACACACAGGGCTTGTGTGGTGAAGTCATGCATGTATGCGTGCACGGGCGGCCGTGCCGTGCTTTGGCCCACCTCTTCCTGCCGGGACTTCTCAGTTTCGTACAAATTGTTTTCCTTCCTGTTTACAGCCGGATCCTGTAGTTTTAACGTTACTAGCAGTGGCCACAGCTTATGAAAAAACTAGTTGACTCGGTCACAACGAGCATTAATCCTGCAATAAAAAAAATTAACGGCGTTAATAGCACAATATTTTTGACAGCACTATAAAGTACCCTTATTAAACCCACCCAGACACAGGCAGAACATGCAAACTGTACATTAAACATCATGTTCTCAGTTAATCCTGATTCTCTGATGACACAAATCCCACCTCCACACTTCCTGACACTGCAGATCTTTAGCAGCTGCCCAGTGTTTCCGCTCTGCTCCAAAATCAATCCACATATCTTTATAACATCTAATAGCTCATCTGCGCTCATTACACATCTGCAGGCCCACGTGTCACAGAACCAGCCAAGGTCAAAAGGGCGCGGCGCTCCGGTTTCAAGATGGCCGCCAGATAGTCCTGATGACAGTAATTATCATCTCGCCTTTCACTGCGCAGTACATGAGGCCTGATAATGTAGCGCTGATAGGAAATGCATATAAGCAGAGCCAATCGATGGACAAATGAGGCGAGCACAGGGCACAGACACCACACAATAAACACCACATTTGTATGCCCGTGTATTTACCCAACAGCAGATGTGGGCAGGGATAGAGCAGTTATAATGGGGCAGATTATGGGGCTATTAGTTCTAGTTCTATAGCTCGCATTATCTGGGTTGTAGATTAACTCAGTATTATTTGATAAGTTGACTAAAAGGTGCACTGGTTGATTCCCAGACTGAGAAGAAATCAAATTATGGAATACAAGAGGTTTTGAACTAGTGCTGTCATGATATTAAAATTTCAAAGTCGATTTTGATACTAAATAGACTTAATACTCAATACAGATTCTGATACCCCATTTTCACATAAAAATGTAGTATTTTCTTTTATATTATCATATGGCCTTGTATCTAATATCTGTGTAATCCCTCAATGGTCCAGATAGTTTCCATAATGGTCTGTGGGCAGTCTATGTGGTCTTATACTTGTTCTGATACAGGAAGTGTGAGTGTGTTTTTTAATATCAATACTTGTTCAAACTGGCATTTAGTTTTGATGCTACTTATAGTATTGATTAGTATCTGATTTTTGATACTTATGACAACAAGCGTAGCAATCTTGATTTGACTAATTTTGAAGTTGGAGACCGGCAGCTGGTTTGGTTGATGAAGTAACAAATATCTATGGGTGCACTGTCCTTGTTGGGTCCTGATTTGAATCCTGTTTAGTCTAAATGGAGACTTGGTTTAATTCTGGATCTACTGTAATCCAGGATTAGTTCTGAAGCCAATTTTGATGTGTGTTGAATAGATTAGAATGACGTTGAGCTGTATCAGAACAAGTATAAGAGCACATAGACTAGTATACGCCCATGGAGCACTATGGATCATTGACACAGATTGTCATGGAGAAGTCTGCACACTGCTCTTGAGGCAGCACCAGAGGCTTTGGAGAATGTATCAAATCCAGCCAAATGTTCTTACTTATTGGACCTTAAACTCTAATGCACTGTTGCGGAGTGTATTCAAGGTTTAAATGGCTCCATGTCAATATGAAAGAAATCAGACTATTGTGCTTTATGTGTGCCTCTGTTTTGTGTATTTATGATTTGCTATGGTTGCTATAGTGCGTACCACAGACCACATGTGAGCTCCAGTATCAAATTCAGCATTCAGACAAGAGACTTATGGACAATATTGTAAAGTAAGTGAAATTATGCACATGTGGAACAGCAGAAGTGCTGACAGGTCAGTTCACCAGTCCAGACAATAGCCATTGTGTGAGACATTATAGTACTACATACTGATTCATGAGCATGTCTTTACTGAACTAAATTCATACTTTATCCTATTGCTTAACTGCATGAAGTACAATTAATGTCCAGATAATGCTTTAGAGTCATATGTAAATTCAGGAACCGACATTTCATTTTTGAAGGCGAGGTGAGTGCTTAAAGTGCCAATGACAGGGGTTAGACTAAAATGTATTTAAATACAATTAAAAAACAATTATTTAGAATTTTGTAAATGTTGTCAAACTCTCATGTGCCTTTAAACTCCTAATGTCTGAATTTAAAAAAAAGTTTATAGGAAAAATGAATGGGAAATTAAAGCCGCAAATGGCATGGAATGGCTCACACGAGCAGGGATTCACACTTGGCTGACCTGGCACTCCCTCAGGTTGGCACTGACGCACCGCTTGTCTGTCTGTTCTTGTGACTTTGGGCTGTACTTGTCACTAAAACAGACAGAAGTCAACACACATTGGAAGCACTGACATGCTAACATAGAGAAACCTCTGTGCTTTCAGACATCGCCATGGCAACACTGTGCAAAATACCACATTGGCCCCCCTGGACTTTTTTGATGGGGACAAGAGTCAGTGTGCCAAATCTCTTCTTACAGTGGAGGAAATAAGTATTTGATCTCTTGCTGATTTTATAGGTTTGCCTACTGACAAAGAAATTTTAATGGTACGTTTATTTTAACATTGAGAGATAGAATACATATATATATATATATATATATATATATATATATATATATATATATATATATATATACACATATATAAAAATTCAGAAAATCACATTACAGAAAATATATGAATTGATTTGCATTTCATTGTGTGTACTAAGTATTTGGTCCCCTACCAACCACCAGTTAAACACTCCTAATCAAATTAGAATTAGACATCTGTTTAAACTAGTCACTTGTATAAAAGACACCTGTCCACAGAATCAGTCAATCAGACTCAAAACTTCCCAACATGGGAAAGACCAAAGAGCTGCCAAAAGATGTCAGGGACAAGACTGTAGACCTGCACAAGGCTGGAATGGGCTACAAAACCATAAGCAAGAAGCTGGGTGTTATGGACACAATTCTTGGTGCAATTGTTTGAAATAAAAAAACAAAAAACAAAATGACAATCAGTCAACCTTGGTCGGGGCTCCACACAAGATCTCACCTCGTGGGGTTTCAGTGATCATGAGAACATTGAGAAATCAGCCTAGAGCTCGTCAATGATCTCACGGCAGCTGGGACCACAGTCACTAAGAAAACAATTGGTAACACTTTACACCGCAATGGATTAAAATCCTGCAGTGCTCACAAGGTCCCCCTGCTTAAAAAGGCACATGTGCAGGCCCGGCTAAAGTTTGCCAATGAACACCTGAATGATTTAGAGATTGGGAGAAGGGGCTATGATCAGATGAGACCAAAATTGAGCATTAACTCAACTCACTGTGTTTGGAGGAAGAGAAATGCTGCCTATGACCCCAAGAACACCATCCCCACCATCAAGCATGGAGGTGGAAACATTAGGCTTTGGGGGTGTTTTTCTGTCAAGGGCACAGGAGAACTTCACCATATCAATGGGAGGATGGACAGAGCCATGTACCGTTAAAATCCTGAGTGACAACCTCCTTCCCTCTGCCAGGAAACTGAAACTGGGTCATGGATGGGTCTTCCAACACGACAGTGACCCAAAACATACAAGGTAATGAAGGAGCGGCTCAAGAAGAAGCACATTAAGGTCATGGAGTGGCCCAGCCAGTCTCCAGACCTTAACCCTATAGAAAACCTATGGAGGGAGCTGATTTATAAATGATCTGCAAAGAAGAGTGGACCAAAATTCCTTCTGATATGTAGGCAAACCTGGTCATCAACTACAAGAAACGTCCTCTGTGCTGCAAAGGGTTTTGCCACCAAGTATAAGTCTTTTTTGGCTAGAGGGTTCAAACACTTATTTCACTCAATGAAATGCAAATCAGTTTATATATTTTCTTTAAAGTTATTTTCTGGAATTTATTTTTGATATTCTATCTCTCAGTGTTAAAATAAACCTACCATTAAAATTATATAGACTGTTCATTTCTTTGTCAGTATACAAACTTACAAAATCAGCAATTAAATACTTATTTCCTCCACTGTATCTGTCAATCAAGTTAGTCTCTTGCAGAAGTACAGCTACTATGTCAGATTACATTACACAAGTGCATATGACAGGTTTTTAAGATTTTCTATGTTAGTCTTTTTCTGAAACCTTATATAGGTTAATATGTGGACTTGGAATACCACAATTTCAACTGAAATAAATGTAATGTATACTAAGGTAGTACAAAGTCGTAAAAATGATTATGCTAAAATATATTAATTTGCAAACACACATGAAGCTTGTTACCACTGCTAGATATGAGACGTGTCTAGAGTCACCCCGCCCATTGCTCTTACCTGTATCTTGATTGGCCAGCTGAAGTTGGACAGGTAGACATAGAAGGTGATGTTGTGGTGGACTCTGAAGTTGAACTTGTCACAGGAGAAGGAATCTTGGTGCTCCCTGATGTTGGTTCTAGAGATGATGGACATCTCCTCTCCTGAGATGGTCCCCGCTATGGCACATACAACAACATATGTGTGTGGTATTAAAGTAGAAATACTGTACAAACTTCTATTGCTGTTGCATCAGTGCTGAAACATGACTAAAGCAATGCATTTATAATTGTATTTCATTTTTCACCTTTGACAGGTAAGCTTTCAATGCCACCAATGATAGTGTGGTGATAAAAGGAACTGTATGTAAGATTTTGATTTTAAATTCCATAAACATGCCCTAACTGTGTCCCCACATGCACAAATATAGCTATATTTTTATAGCAATTGTAATGCTGATTTATTTTTATTACAAAAATAATGAACATGATGGCCAAGTTGTTTGTTACAATTTGGTGTTCTGGTTCAAGACAATTATCCAATCAGAAGGCAGAATGAGCTTCTCATGAGTCTCTCATTTGGGTTTCCAGTTAAAATGCTGAAATCCAGTTGGTTTAAACCTAAAATGCCTCTGTCTGATCTGAAGGGTCACTAAACCCCAGCACCTGCACCAATCATGAATCAGTGCTAGTGCAGCCTCTGCAGCTCAGGGAGGGAATTCTGGAGGGTCTGATCTTTCACATGAGGCCTGGTTTGTCCATATACTGAGAATGAGACAAACTCAGTTACCTTTAAAGCATACAATATGGGCTATATGCTGAATGAATGAATCCCGTTTCCCATTGCAATCCCAACATCTCCTTTTAAATATAAAATACAAAAGAGACACTGTTCCACCTGGCAGTCCTTCCTGTGCATTGTCAGATCTCTGTGTTTGTGAATGATCAGCAGATCTGTGCTAATGGTCGAGATGAATGAATAAAACATGTCTTCTCCTGCTCCTCTCTTAGACCTGGAGCTGCCTGCAGTCTGAACACTGCTGTGAGAAACACAGGGAAGTCCAGGAGAACAAAGAGGGAGGAGAAGAATATAGGAGGCGAAGAAAACTAGGAGGAGCAGAGGAGCAGGAGGATGGTGGCCTGGTATCCTGGTATGACGTGATATCAACTATAAAAGCTGTCAAAGTTTGACTGTACAATCCCTTGGCAATGCTCTTATACCTCACTGTTGCACTGTACATAAAGATATACATCATGTTCATGAGGGTACTATATATTGTGTTACTCATACTTAATTTAAAATTTATTTTTTCTTCTGCTGGTCGGCTGCATGTCTGTAATGAAAGTTTTCCTCTTGGGGATGAGTAAAAGTCATTCTGATCCTGCTCCTGAAAAGTTCTGCCAGACCTGTTGAGTGGCAGCAGAGAGTAGAACATGGATGTCTGCAGCCTCGTACCTGTGGAGCTGAGGGACCAGCTGATGTTCAGGTTGAAGTTGTTGGAGGCATTGATGGACATGTCCAGGTTCTTACTGACCTGTGTCAAGACAAAACACCAAAGTAATGATCACACAGTGTAGTGTTAAGTTCATTTTCATCTTTTCTTATTATTACTTGGTGAAATAGAGGAATAATTCTCAAATGATATTTTACCCACACATAACTATTCTAATAATTTTATTAGACTTATTTTGTACACTTTTTATCAAGCATCATTCTGATATATCTTGAGCTTTTTATAGAGAAGTGATAATTGCACAATATCTTCCCCAAGGCTCATTTGAAAGTGCTGGACAGTCAGTAGAATCGAAGGTGATTCTGTTGACTGTCCAACAGTATGTCTGCTCGTGGCTGATGTTCTAACACAGCTCCAGGCATTCAGAAGAAAATCGATAACGTCAACTCTGTATCTCCACTGGAAACAATCTATTCTATTCCAACTAAACTGTTTATTATTATTATTTGATAAACAATTATAATATTTCATAACACCAGCTTTGGGCACATCTAATATATTGAACAATAAGCTGTAAATGCTGATCTGTAGATAGGGCCAACATTATATTTAATTTTGACTTTTTACATAGTTTTAAGTTATTTTGCATTTGTGTCTGCCCCTCTGATAGCAACAATGGGAATGATCCTGTGCCTGATTTCTCAGAATGTGTCTTGCCAAAGTACAGATATATTGTATAAGCAGCTCTTGAGGTCAGAATAAGTTCTCTGTGTTCTGTTTGCATGTAATTAGAAATTGCTTTAATGTCTGATAATCAGGCAGTGTGCAATAGCATGCTAATTGTTGTTAACATTACCATCACAGCAAAACTCCACTGTCATCTCTGAAAGTTGTGAAAAGTGATTATAAACTTACTGCGGTGCAACCTGTTTAAAATGAACTAGTTGTTGTTTTTCATGTTTATACGAGGTGGAGCACCTTTATCTAATTTTACCAGCATGATGCTTGTTGTAGAATAAATCGTAGTAGTCAGAGAGATGAACAGAATAGACATGAGTCTCAATGCTCAAAGTCTGAGATGAGACATCTCAAGTCTCGGAGATAAAAAGGACTGAGCTGGCTGTGAATGCCCTCGATACAGCACAGAGATGGAATTTCTCTAACAATGCTAACAAACTAATTGATGCTGCTGTAAAGGATAAGCACTGTAATTAATAGAAAAAGGTTTTATGCACTTTCGTTTAACTTCTTTTGGAGTTAGTTGAACCCAAGAGCAGCAGAGTGCAGTACTTGAGTGTAGTTCCAGATTTATACATGAAAAAGAGAACAAGTTCATTTTAAACAGTTTGCGGTGGTACAAAGTTATTACTCGCTTATACCTTGCTTTTCACAACTCTCAGAGACCAGTGCAAAGTTTTGCCATGATTATTAAGCTAAAAACAACTAGCATGCAAACTGAGCACTTTCTGATTATCTGAAAATAAAACACTTTTGAACAGATGCAGACAGCACACAGCTGAAATACAATATACTGTATCTCTACTGGGGCAAGACATATTTTGTTGAGATACATGGAAAAAGGGTCAGAGAACAGGGCCTTTAAGCAAATGTTCAAATGAATTGTGTTTCGACGGATGTATGTGGCTCAGAGCAAGATAGCCCCATTAACACGAGTGATGAAATACTCTTAAATGAAGCTAAATACAACTTCAGGTGTGTTTTTATGAGGAAAGACATGATCAAATCTATCTATTTAGCATTTTATGTGTCCCTTTAGTAAATGTCAGTACTGCGTAGCGTGATGAAGAGTATTGAATATAGGTACTAATTAGTACTAAAACTAGTATCAAAACTAGATTTGAGCCGGTATAAATACTCAAAAAGTCCCATTGACAGGACAGAAATTAATCTTTCCTTTCTTTAGAATGATGTTGAGCTGTATCAGAACAAGTATAAGAGCACATAGACTAGTATACACCCATGGAGCACTATGGAACCTACAGGACCACTGAGGATTACACAGATATAAGGACACATGGGAATAGAAAAGAAAGTACTACTATTTACTTTGATCACATTCTATTGTCTAAATAAAGAGTGTTTTATAATCATCATAGTATCAGTATCGAGTTTTTTGTATTGAAATCGAGTTTGAAATGTTTTAATTACTAACATTTGTATCTGACATGTCAGAGAGTTTGAGGCATGCTTGTGTACCTGCTCTGGAGTGGCCATGAAGTTGATAGCAGTATACTGGTGGTCGTCCTCCTGCAGCAGGCTGAAGGTGAACTGGTAATCGATCAGCAGGTTGTCTGAGAGGGGATGGAGGAACGGGACAGTGAGGACAGAAGAACGGGACAGTGAGAACAGAGGAATGGGACAGTGAGGACAGAGGGACGGGACAGTGAAGACAAGGGAATATAACAGTGAGGACAGAGGAATGGGACAGTGAGAACAGAGGGACGGAACAGTGAGGACAGAGGAACATGACAGTGAGGACAGAGGAATGGGACAGTGAGAACAGAGGGACGGAACAGTGAGGACAGAGGAACATGACAGTGAGGACAGAGGGACGTGACAGTGAGTACAGAGGGATGGGACAGTGAGGACAGAAGAACGGGACAGTTTACATTTTGCATGAACAGAGTAAAAAGCGTTCATAATTGATCTTGATAAACTGCAGTTCAGTCAGTCGTTTTCACATCAGTTGAGCTGATTCATTTTCTGAGCATTTTCAAAGCTGAAGCCTAAATAGAAATAAAATTGACACTGACATTCATATAGGGAACCCCCTCAGTTAAAACTTTAATAGTGGCACAAAGCATGACCATGTGACAGTAAAAGTCTCTTAGCAGGAGCAGAGCTGCGTGCCAAAGACTCCCTCAGAGCAGATGCTGTACGGCCACGTAACCTCAACAAACATGTGCAAATGTTTCATCCCCTCCTTTCCCCTTTATACACAGAGACGCTTGAATAATATTAGACTCATTAAATCTACTTTATGTCAGAAATCCAGCAATCCTAGAACAACCATCACACTGTTTTTATTATGATCACAGACACATGTTGGGTCAGATATGAATGTATACAGAACCATATACAACTGTATCAAAAGGAGCAGCACGGGGTTTGGGTTTGAGGAGAGCTGTCACTATCAGTCATGGCTCACAGCACAGGTCACTTTGCATGTCTTCTTTAAGGTCAGAGTCTGACCCATCCTTCAAACTGTGATGTCCTGTTAGGAAACAGAGGACATACAAACTGGACACAGGGAGGCTGTGTGACTCAGGTGCTGTACACAGCTCCAGAGCATCTCTTAATAGTCCCTGTTTTGCTGTGCTAAAGAACGCTGCAGTAGATTTTATTTTTTCAAAAATGGTATGGAGATGTTACACACATAGATGTTACACACATGGATGTTACACACATGGATGTTACACACATGAATTGAACGTGCTGTACCAAAACAATCCACTACACCCACATGTAGTGTTACAAGCCTACGTCAGACCACTGACTTTTAGATTATAGGTGCACAACCAGAGAACACTATGACCACAGAGAACACTATGACCACAGAGAACACTATGACCACAGAGAACAGAGAACACTTTGACCACAGAGAACAGAGAACACTTTGACCACAGAGAACAGAGAACACTTTGACCACAGAGAACACTATGACCACAGAGAACACTATGACCACAGAGAACACTATGACCACAGAGAATAGAGAACACTTTGACCACAGAGAACACTATGACCACAGAGAACACTTTGACCACAGAGAACACTTTGACCACAGAGAACACTATAACCACAGAGCCACTTTTGTCCCTGAACACTAGGACTGGAAATATTCAGAAGCCAAACATAACTGTGCAGGGACAGTAATTGAATCAGCACTTGTTTGGTTAAAGGAAGAACACTTTCCCACTTTTCTTCTCACAATATTTATAAGATGAAAATTCAACACACCGCAAACCCCCCCTCCGCCAATCCAAACAGTGCAGCGCAATTTCTGCGCTTCACAGATGGCTGATCGCATTACCATAGCATGTAAGCTGATTGTCTCTATATGAGACAAAAGAGCAAAACATAAACCTCAATAATCTTATACTCCTGCAAGCTGCTCTCCAACAGAATCTCCAAACAGCCGTGACCTCCCAACAATGTCACTGAGTCTGTGAGCGCTCCCGCTTTCATTAAATGCCTGTTAACTACTCATTATTTGCCATTTCTAGCGTGTCGGCGCGTGTGGGGAGGAGCAGCCTGTGGATTGTATACGTATCCGGAGCACAGGTCAGGGAGACGCACTAATGCATGGAGGAGGAGGCCAGCTGACCCCACGGAATGGAGGTGATAAACAACAGTGCCATTATGGATTGCAATTCCAGACATGCTTGTAATGCTATCTGATATGTTGCTGGTGAAAGAGAATATATAGTGAGGCTGGTTATAACTAAGGTTAACCCTGTCAGATGGTGGAGTGTTAAGTGTTAAACAGGACGAACATGGGTGCAAAGTGGCTCCTTTGAGTTCCAGTTGGCTCCAATCCACTTTCTATTGAAAAAAAATCCATGGCCCCTCTGTCTGTAACTGCTGCTGTCAGGCTCATTTTGTCTGAAAATGTTCATATTAACCTGCTCTACATGATCCTGATTTTGTTTTTTGTTTTGCTATTTTCTTTGTAAATCAAGATGTGACCATTATTAACAAACCAATCAGGCACCTTCCTTCCATGAGGTCGCTCCTGTTAGCGTTAGCAACAGCTTTGATTGATAGTGTTGCTATGCTCCTGCCCCCTGCTAAGCCAGCAGTGTGAGCGGGAAGGAGGCATTACTTTCAACAACCTTGCACTGGATTGGCTCTGTGGTTGCTATACTCACGATTGATTAAAAAAAAAAAGAAAAAAAGCTAGAGTCTAGATGTCTCTGTAGTCTTCTGATATATACACAGTCCTTCACTATGTCCTTCCATAAGACGCACTACAGAGGTTATGTAAACTCTTCTTGTGGAAGCAGCACCAGACTTGGATGGGCAGTACACTGAGTGACAGTGCTGTGTCTAATAAACTTCTTCTGGATAAGAAATCCTGACTGTCTCCTGCCTCTTCATCTGTTTTCTACAGACTGTGTAGGACCTGTACAACATAAGGTTAACCCTGACAGATGGTGGAAGGCCACGAGAACAGGACACACTGTAAGCAATGTTTAGTCCTTATTATATGATATTGTAAAACAAATATTTAATTATTCATGTTGGTTATATATGACGAATTAAATGTGAAAATATGGAATCATGTGTAGCGCACATTATTAAACATACATGAGACTCAATGTAAATTCCAGTCTCATGTATGATGGGATAGTAGCCAAGCATAGAGCAACCATTTATTGGGTTAGAAATATTTTACTGTCCTCTGCCTCTGACCCACCCATCTGCAGATCCTGAGCTGGTTTATGACCAAAGGCAGCCTTGCTGGAGATATGTGTGGACAAAAAAATCTACTGGAAATCAACAAAGCTAATTTGAAGTTCGACCAGCTTTTGACCCTCTTCTTTCAGTGGTTTGAAGAGTTTTCGTACCAAGTACCATCAGATGTAAATCAGGCCTAAATGAGGGTTAAATATGGTCTAAATGATATAAACCAGCTCCAAAATTAGACTAAACGATTATAAAAAGATTATACTAACTAATGATAACATTAAGGTGTTGCAAAATGATTCAATCAGAAAGCAGAATGAGCCTCACATGACGTTTTCATTTGGGTTGATTCTCTCTGATCTGAACGGTCACTCCCTAAACCCCAGCACCTGCAGCCAATCATGAGTCAGTGCTAGTGCAGCCTCTGCAGCTCAAGGAGGGATTTTTTTTTTTTGCTTTCTACCATGTTATAACATTGTTCCCTAGTCAAAAAAAAAAAAAAAAAAAAAAAAAAGAAAAAAAGAAATGCTTGAAGAGTTTTTAAATGTTCTCCATACAGTATTTTAGTAATCTCTCCCGGGCCCTATTCGAACCCTCTTCAGAGACCCAATGTGTATGTCAGCCATGTTCCGACATGGCCATTTCCCATAAATATATAAAAGCAGGATAAAAAACAATACACTACAAAAAGACAAACTTGATGTGATGTGCAGTGTGCACACTGATTGTGTTGTGATAACACTATGAAGGTGACTTAACTGTGGGCAGCATACATTGTTTTGGGTGAATATAGCATTTTCAAAACAATAAAAAGTAACATGGTGATCTAAATATATTATGTGCCTATAGAAGTCAAATACCGCCTCTTTAAGGCACTGGCAACACAGGTACAAGAAGAACACAAGCTACAGATAACGCATTTATTAAGTCCTTGAACATTTCAGCCACATCTCCTATTTAAACTACAGTATGTAGAGAATATACCATACCAATATGAAACCGTGGTCCATCATTGTAGAGGGAGCCTAACCCCTCTATGCCCCTGTCTCTCTCTGTCCAGTGAAGGCTGCCGCTCCATAAACCTTCACACTGGACACTCCCATCCATCAGCGCTCAATGAGGGCTCACACAAGCACTATTTCACCTGCGTCTGATGTGTTCTGAGAGCAGAGTGTGAACTCCCGACTGCACACAACAGCTCTGCAGCACAGGGACAAGTGCCGCAAACTCTCAGCTCAAAGACTTCAATCTGAATAGCAGCCATTATCACAGCAAAGCTTAGCTCAAGGTTGGACTGCTCACTACCACCCTCTTGACTTTAGCTATAACTCACAGCTGTGGAGTCTACTCAAGGATCAGAACGTTGTCAGTTCTTGTGTACTGCAAAAGCTATATCTTATCAAAATGATCTAAAAATACCAGATTTGAGTAAAGTGCTTTGAGGGCCTTGGTGGAAAAGCGCTATATAAAAATGTGACCATTTGCACCTGAAAAAAACAGAACGAGTTCATTTAAAGGTTTGCAGTGGCCCAAAGTTCTTCCTCACTTACCTTATGCATTCAGAGCACCCTAATTATTCACCATGATGAGTTTATAAGCGCTTTTCATAACTCTCAGAGGCCAGAGTGGAGTTTTGCTGTCATGTTAAAGCTAACAACAACTAGCATGTTAACTGCACACTTCCTGATTATCAGACAATAAAAAACTTTATAATTAAATGCAGACAGCAGATCTCCAGAGCTGCTTATACAATATATCTGTACTGGGGCAAGGAACAGTTTGAGCACATGTAAGAAATCATGTACAAGGCCTTTAATATTAGTCTATGCACCTATACATAACAAGGTAAAGTTGTAGGTTGATTGGAGCCCTCATGAGAGGACAGGGGCTTTAGAAAATGTTCAGCTAAGAGGACTGGTTCTCTGTTGATACACTGTCAGCAAAGCGAGTCTCATCTCAGGGACCAAAATGAGTTATAGTTATGTGAGTGCGACACACATTTCAGCAAAACCCTAACTACCCATCATAAACCTGTGAAAACACTACGCATGTGAACACAGCCTATTCCTCCACTCCGTCTGCCTTGTGTAACTTGAGCAAACTTCCCTGAACTTTTGATAATAGGGTGGGCATTAAGTACACTGTGTTTGAGCTGGAGGACAATAGATCCAGACACACTTGGCTGATCCTCAGCTGGATGACAGCCCTCGTGTTAAAGTGGCACCTTTAAAATAACGCTCTGCTGTGTTCGTAAATCCATCCGCCTCAGAGACAAGAGCCCATGTTCTCCAGTCCACTTTACACAGGCTTATGTGTGGTTCACGCTGACCCACATAAAAGAAAACTAATCATCAAAACACTGCTGTCATGACAGTTAACCAGTGAATGTTTACAGTAACTTGTATTTGGAAGAAAAAATTTTATTTATTCATTTATTTTTAACATTTTGTTTCATTTTTAATAATAATAATGCATTATTAGTCTTATACAGTGGTTTTCCAGGCACTCAAAGTCACTGTACAGTTTTGTGCGTTCTGAATACATTACACATTCAGTGGTGGTAAGCTACTATTGTTTTTTTTTTTTTTTTGTTTGATGTCCAGATCTGCTCATAATCTCACTGTTTCCCAAAGTTGTCAACTTTAGAGGTGCAAGCTCCTGTAGCCACAGCTGCCCTGAGGCAGACTGATTTAGGTGAGGCTGCCAATCGGCACCATCTGCCCCTCCGACCACCACCAGCATAATGCATGTTCTTCAAGGTATTTTTGAGCCAGAAATACACATCTAACTGACTAAATAGAAGATGGATATATTTAATGCCATCCTGTGGAACATACCAGGCAAAACTATGACATCTCCATGGAGACAAGCAGGGGACAGAACCCTCACCATAAAAGTGACACAGTGCATCTTTAACTTAGTGAGTCTATTGAAATATATTTGCCTTAGAGACGTCCCATGATTTCATATCTGTATCTCACAGCATCATTCATATCTGTCCAAACTTCACGCTGGCATCACTTTGGGAGGGCCTCCTACTGAGCCTCTCCCCCCAAACACCAGCTGCTCCTCTCCATGGCCACAGAAGTGTTCTCCTCAGATCATCTGGCTCCTCAGTCTGCTGTCTCCAGGCACTCATAATGCGCCTGTCATTGGGACTTATCAAGAAAGCACTTTATGAGCACTTTGTTGCATCGACATTTGGAGCTGATGTTGACCCTCGCCTCAGCACTGTGCAGAGGAAATAGAAGGCTTTTAAGGAGAACATTTACAATGGTGTGTGTGTATGTGTGTGTGTGTGTGTGTGTGTGTGTGTGTGTGTGTGCGTGCGTGCGTGTGTGCGTGTGTGTGTGTGTGTGAGAGTGGGTCCAATAGGTCTGTTCAAACTGGGGTTTATCAGAGCCAGAGCTGTAAAGATAAAGTGCACACAGGGCTGGGAGCTGAGGAGTGGAGCGAGCAGCAGAGCAAATACAAAAGCAAGTGAAAATGCTCTGTGGGTTTTGATAGAGATTTAGGTGCAGTCAAGTGAGTGTGAATTAAAGGAACTGTCTGTAGCCTGTGCTCTTATTGGGTAAAAAAAGGAACTACAGTCATAACTGAACCTTGTGCCAGTGCCTTAACGTGCTGATAGAGGACATCGTGTAATCCCTCGGTCATCCAGGTAGATTCCAAAGCAAAAGAAAATGCAATTCTGTCACTGGACAAAAGTTTTAGAAGTTTTTGAAGACGTTTCACCACTCGTCCAAGAGGCTTCTTCAGCCAGTGTCCACTGTGGTTCAACAGACCTGATAATAATAGATACTCTTATTGTTAACTGAAAACAAATAGGTATGTTGGCTTCAGTGTCCCCTGCCTTCAGACAAATATAAGGCAGTGTCCACCAGAAACCTGAACAGAACTGAAGAAGCCACTTGGATGAGCGGCAAAACGTCCTCACTCTTAAACTTTTGTCCTGTTGACAGAATTTAATCTTATGCTATAGAGGACACAGTTTGTCTCATTCTCAGTATATAGACAGACCATGTCTCATGTGACGCTCGGAGCCTCCAGAATTCCCTCCCTGAGCTGCAGAGGCTGCACTAGCACTGATTCAGGATTGGTGCAGATGCTGGGGTTTAGGGAGTGACCGTTCAGATCAGAGAGAGACATTTTAGGTTTAAACCAACTGGATTTCAGCATTGAAACTGGCAAACCAAATCATCTGAGTCATCTGAGGCTGATTCTGCTTTGTGATTGGATAATCATCATGAGAACCGAAACACCAAATTATAACATAAACAACTTGGTCAACAGCTTCTATATGTACATTTGGATTAAATGTTTCAGTATTCATTATAAGGGACAGAGGTATGTTTATGAAATATTTACAAAAACCTCTATATTATCTTTAATATTACGGGCCTCATTGGCAGAACACAGGGGTATACTTTAAAGGTGGTGGAGGGCCCATCATCTGCTTGTGCTTTAATTCAATTGCAGAAGTTATTATTGCTAAAATGTGGCTTGGTGGCATCACCTTATAGAGAGGTTTTATGCCATTTAGTGGAACATTCAAGACAAATCAACATCTCCAAGGAAAACAGAAGGCTTCATACCCTTACATAGTGCCCCTTTAATCTCTCCAGACATGTTTTATTCTGAATGTGGTCCAATAATGGAGTAATATTATTGAAACCTTGTATTTGTGGTGCAGATGTAGGACTGTGTGTGTGGTGTGTTGTGTTGATAAGAAACAGATTTTGTGTGTCTGTACTTTGCTCGTCCTCTGCTCTGTCCTTTCAGCCTCCATCATCCAAACAATCACAGGCACTCACACAGAGGGCTATTGACATTGACAGGACTTGAACCCTATTCGGCTGCCTCAGAATATTAATAAAGGCATGTGTGTGTGTATGAGTGTGTGTGTGTGAGCGTGTTTACCAAGCCACATTGGGACTCAAACCTGCACTGCACAAAAATGAAGAGAACATTTTCAGTTTTCCAGCAAAACAATGTGTGAATGGAAAAACAAAATCATACTACTATGACTTCTGAGACATTTTACTCTACTGATCATTTCTCTTAAATCTGAACAAATCTTAAAGACAATTTAATAATAACCTTTGTTTTAGAAATGACTTTGTGGTTTTGGAGCTCCCATGGGAGCCTGCACCAGGTCTTATAACATACTATTACATGATGCAATAGTCCAGCCTTTTCAATGACCATGTGGATATTGATATAGGTTCAGGTAACTTTATTTGTTACCACAGCTGCACCAGAGACTATAAAGGGACATAACCATGATGATTCTTTTCTATGGAGCTTTTATTGAGTTTGTTTTATCCCATTGTCTGGTCTCATGGTTTAGCTCTCTCTCTCAAAAACAAAAACCTGTTTTCCCACATTGTCACATAGTCCAGTGAGGTAACTGCAGACCCCGGCTGCACCTTGAGTCCCTGTCCTCCAGACGGCTTCATTCGTTCGGCCATTTTAAATGACGTGTCTCACCCTTTGCAGAGACTTTTAGCTCCTTCCATCTGGGCAAAAGTACGTGGTCACAAGATACAAAACTAAGGACTTTAAAAACAGCTTAAAAACACCTATTTTAGCTTAATAAACTGTAAACTCCTCTCATTGTTTTATTGTGACACTCTTTTTATTGACATGTTTTAGTCATGGGCTCTTGTGCTTTATCAGCACTGTGGGCACTCATATTTCCTATTGATGCTCTGTCAGTATGTGTTATGTGTGTGATTTAGTCAATAGACATTACTAGGCATTATGACTGAAGGCTACAAACCTAAAAAACATGCACCAGAGACTACAGGTGGAAATTAGCTCTGGTGCTACAACCTGCACAATGTTAAGGTTAAGGTTAATGTAGATTGTGCATTGTCCCTGTCTCATAAATAAAATAAATAAATAAAAGTAAAATATAAAATAAAACTTTTCTCTAGGATTCAAATGGTGTCATTACTGACAACACTTTGACATAGTTTGGGTTAATCTATGTAATCTAATCTCATTTTTTACAACTTGTGTTTTTATAATGACAAATAAAGGAGCTGTTACAAAAAGAACAGCGCAGTAGTGTAGGTGTGTGCTCTGTAGATGTGTATGTACTGTAGGTGTGGGTTTGTGTATATGATGTGCACATGCACTCCTCCTTGGCCTGTCCTCTGAGGAAGGAAACTGCTGTTTAGTGCAAATGAGCTGAGTCTGAGTGATCCTGGAGCATCTGGAAGTCTGCACCGACCTATGCTCATCCACCACACGAGTTTGTGGTGAGTTTGTGAACTCACAAATATGAAAAGCAGGTCCTCTCAGGCATCACTAGCTGAAGACTACACAGCTGCTCTAGGGTCGACATGTGGAGCAAGACTCGAGTCACAGCACAGACAGACACGACTAGGCCCCAGTGTCACTCACTCAAACATTTCACATGTTAAAATTTAAAGATGATAAAATCAATATAAAAAGAATTACATTCTAAAACATGGGAACTTTGAGCTGTGAGAACATAGGTACACCTCATGAAGATGCTAATCGCTCTGCGGACCACGGCAGAGTGAGATGAGAGGGGCTCAGGTGCGTACTCACAGTAGCATGTTCCTCTTAACGGGTTGCCAAGGTAACGGTTCTCTGAGTCACACCTGTAACAAGGACACAGAGGAAGTGGTTAGTCATCTTCAGGAGGACCACAGCTGTCTGTAAGGACCTGTAAGGACAGTACAAACTACTACAACAAACTACTACACTACAATACAAACAGTAATCTTCATGATGACGTCTCCTGGGAATACCAAGAATGCAAGGCAGTGATTAAAGCAAAGGGTAAAGGCTATTTTTTTAAAAATGCGCAGTCTAAAGTTGGTTTTGGCACTGCCATAGTTGGGCTGAGCTGCTGCCTCTCGTGCTTCATGGTGCAGTGTTTGGTTTGAATGATGCACGGTGCAGTGAATAAGACCAGACCCAGAACAGAGCTAACTCTAGTGCCCCTGGGCAGGCTCCTCAGAGCACAGCAGCATGTGGAAATGACCTAAACCACTTTTTGTTTACTACATTCCATATGTGTTCATTCATAGTTTTGATGCGTTCAGTGAAAGTCGGTGAATGTTTGTCAAACATTGTCTCTGCTTGGTTCCCGGGGCCCTCAAAGCCAGCACATGTCACAGGGTCTACAACACATTATTATCAGGCCAAACCTCAGAGCAGACTGTATGTGTGAAATGTGTGTGAAACATATGTGTGAAACACAGAGGCTCCAGTGAGAATGGGTCAAGTCCACACAGGCCTCCAGTGAAAGCTAATAAGCTCACACTTCAGCCTGCTGTCACAAGCACATCAGATACTGTACCTGTAACACTGTGGCTCAACGTTGCACAGATTAAACTTTGGACCATCCCATAATACTTCCTCCTAATCAGAGAACTACCCCTACCTGACCAATCAGCATCCACTGTATGTAAACAATGAAATAACAGAAAATAGCAAACATAACAAAAGAAGGGGGTATTTGGCTTCTATGGGGCATTTAAAGCTAACACATAAGATCACAATGTTACCTTTTACTGTCTGAAAATCTTATATCCACCGAAAGCAAGTTTCACTTATAAAACACCCGAAGGACATTTTTACATTCATTTCATGTGTTAAAATGTTTTTGATAAGAAAAAAATACGTTCTGATACACAAATATACTTTAGTAGTTTGAGATATTGACAAAAGTGAATAACAATAGTTGTTTTTATCTCCCCAATTAGAACTATGCAAACACGTGCTTTTGGCTGAAGTTCAAGTGTTGCACAAAAGTTGAATTTACTAAAACATTTTGAAGTGTACACTGAGAGTTTGTTTTATTCATGCAGTTAATCAGGTTTTTGGAACCTTTTATGAATGAGTTTCATAGCCTGTATTCTCAGTAATTACATTTTAATATCTCCAGAAACAACCACTGGAATGTCATTTCCCACCTGTAATTAAGCAAGACAAAAGACCCTAGACCAGATTTATTCCCATGTTTTTGAGCAACCTGTGTCTGGCCCCAGTACAGATATGTTGTATAAACAACTCTTGAGGTAAAGATAGCTGTAGCAACATTTCCACTACACTTCTCAGTGTCCTTTGTGTCTCAGTCAAAGGTCTCAGACCAGTTTAACAGGAGGACTGGTCAGGGAAGGTGAGCAGATCCTGAGGAAGCTAAAAGTGTCCCTCCTCTGTCTCCTACAGCATCACAGCAGCCTCCAGGGGGCGCCAGGTGAACACAACAGCAAAGGCCTCTTTCTTAGTCCGATCCAGTCACGAAATGGTTAATTCCCCCGAAGTATTTCCTCTGGAAGGTCCTCTGCCACATTTGCTGTAAACACTTGTAGCAACTTAAATATCCATAGCGAGCTCCTTTGCTAGCTCCTTACCTAGCCTCTTACACAATCTCCATGGATGTGGGAAAAACAAACAGTCCCTTATTTGTATCTATTGAACTTCACATGCTGCACTTCTTAGTTGGATAAAATCCCATAATATTATGTTAAAAACTGAGCTCAAAAAACAAAGTTTGAAAAACTGTAAAGGTAAGTGAGGAATAACTTTGACTACCACAAACTACTTAAAGGCCCCATGTGGGGAAGCTGTCCAATGTGGTCTTAAGCAGGAAGCAGACTCATAAAATGTTCCATTTGACCAAAAGATTTATTCAAAAATTCACGGCAACAAAAATAATACATATTTACAAAAAAAAAACAACTGTCCTCAAAATTAGACAAAAGCAACAGAAATTGATAAAACTAAGAAAACCCACGAGTACCCGGCTACACTGATGTGACCCTCCCAAGAGGCTGAGCAGAAACTGGTTTTATATTTCCCCCACAGGAAGCTCCTCCCTCCAGGTAAGTCCACGATCTCTTACCAGGATGGATATAAGGCAACTTCACTAAAGTTAAACCCGTTGATTTACTATAAGGGCCTAAGTCCCCTTTAAATTAAAGTGCTTAACGTAAACTATAAACACTAAAACATCCAAATCAAACATACAAAACCCGACAAACAAAGGGAACTGAAACCAATTCTCCCCTCCACATGGTCTGTCCCAAAACCTCCCCCCAGAGGCTTTGAATATGTCCATCTCAGGGCACGTCCTCTTTTGTCTCCAGACCAGGTGGAGTAACAGGTAAGTCGGTAAGTGTCTGAAATGTTTAACTAAATTGAATAGATTTAACCAAATAAAATCTATTTAAAGTAACTTAAGTGTGTTATGTTTAACTTAAAGGAACTAAGCAAAGACTAAATAAAACAAACCCCGGATAGTTATATTTTACAGTTTGGTTGATTATGGAGAAGTTGAAATGAAATTAAGGTGAGTATACAGGTACAAAGGCTGTCTTTGTCACACCCCATATTACATTATTTTCGGATCTGTTATAATTTTTCCACATCACAAACAGACTTGGAGTTGTTTTGTTTCATTCACACGTTTAACACACAAACCCTGTATATGTAGGCTGAGTTCTGAAGAACATGGGCTCTTGTCTCTTCAAACAGAACACACCTTGTGATGTCATGAGGTAATACAGGAAGTGCTCCACTGTGTTTTTAAACTCGATACACTTTCACTAGAATCATTTGGATGATTTTAGTCCTTCAATTGTCAATCTTTACTGAACTAAAGTTAAAGGAGCTGTTCACTTAAACTATTGCTTCATGACATCACAAGGTGGAACAGAGCATTTTGAGCTTTGTAGATGCAGCCTAATAATAAAGGGTTACTCATGTGTGAATAAACGAAACACCACTCCAAGTATTTTTGATGAGGTAACAGCATTATAACATGACTTAAAGCTCACAAGAGTCATTTTTGTATATTACAGAACATTTAAAATGAACTAGTTCTGTTTTTCACGTTTTTAAGACCAAAAAATCAGGTTCAGCTCCTTTAAAGTGCCTGTGCCGCTCTCTTGTGTGGTCCCTGTGAGCAGACTTTGATGGGCTGTGATTGGCTGATGTGACCTTTGGGGGCTGGACTCTTTAATGTCCGGTTAGCTGCACCGAGACACAATTAGCAACAAAAGAAGCATTGATTTTGTGGTAGAAGCGTGGTGCATTTTTCAGAGGATGAGGATGGCTCTGTGCGATGGCTCCCTCTGGGCTCCCACTGTTTGAAACTCCTAAAGATAATGTGAAATTTAACAGTCAGCTAAAGTAATCACATCTGAGGAGGCAGGGGAGCAGGCCACTAATGGGAAAACTGTGTTCAATGTGTAAACAAAAGAGAAAGTAAAATCCAAAATGACTTTATGGTCAACTTTATTATGCACAATTCAAAAGACTAGAAAATGTAATTGGAAACCTAGTCACTGCAGCTTTCATAAAATATTGTTGACAAGTGAAAGGAAGGCTGAGTCACCCTTCTGGCTAAGAGTAGCAGAACTGAGTGTGTTTAAAAAAAAACACGAGTTGAATTTTGCTTTATTTGCACTTGTTTTATAAATCTATTAATCCAGTGTCCTCTTCAAAAATGTCAGCAAATCTGTAAGCATTTTGCCAGTTTTAGTGCGTCATAGGTAAAAATCCCCTGCTCAATTTTTAAGTCCATAAACCATCATTAAACCCACTTCTCTCACTGAAAGTGACTGGAAAACGTGGCGCGTCTAAATCTGATTGGTGGGAACTTCACAACAGCAAAACAAGCAAATCGCGAAAATCCATCGTGCTGTGTAGGGTTAGAATATTATAATAATAGCCCAAGGAACAACATTTCCATGGAAACAAGGCCATGCTCCAGGCCCAATAAGTCGTATGTGGAGATGCAAGCCTGCTCAGGGAAAAAAATAAAGGAACAATTTCCAATGTAATAAACACAACCAGTGAAAAAAGGGGAAAAAAAAAAAAAAAAAAAAGCTTTCATTTTGGTCATTTATTTTGCTAAAAAGTTACACTTTATAATAACTACACCTTAACTACACCCACGCCTGTTTAAGATAACAAGACTGAATTCATAATGAATAAATAGTTCATTAAGAATGGATGGTTCAGGTTATGGTTACGGTAAAGGTAGTAGGATCAGTCACTAGTAGCAGGTGAATAAAAGTAGTTCAAAGTGTTTTATAAAGTACATTTGGTTGCCAAACTTTATAGTTTGTGATGATTGGTGGCTAATGCTAACTCCCCCATAGAAAAGTCATTGCAGCAAATGTTCCGTCTGGCAACAACTTAAGAACGTGGGTGTTCAGTTTGCAAACACTGGAGTTGGTGCTCAGCCAGAGCTCCTCCATTATTTTAAAATCTATTCATGTCTACCTCATTCTGTCTATTTTGTAATTATTTTTTAAAGCAGACATATTCTACAAAATGGACTTTTCAGAGCTTTTAACCATGTTATAGGTAGTTACCTTCTCATTGACCCTCTGACGTTGTAACTGGCGTGACTCATGCATGTTTGAGTCATTTTTAATAGCCTAGCGATCAACCCGTGTTGATCGCTAGGCTGATCAACCCGTGTTTTTTTTTTTCTCCACCGGTACATGTCCACTGTGATGTACTGACTTCATTCTCCAATTTAATTTTCTTAATCGATGATATGCATTTGGCAGCATTGCTTAGTCATTTTGGTACAAATGAAAACAATCAGCTTTCTATAGGAGGGGCCCATAGGAGGGACCCACAGCATGCAGCACTTTGTTGGGATGACGTCAGCTCCCATTAGGCACCACAGTGTTCTAACGCATAAGTCAGCGCCCTTGTTTCTTTTATTAAGTCGTCTTTGATCAATATTGTGATATAAAATATTAAAATTATAACATAATGATCCACCGGTGTCATAGATTCAAACTATAGAGCACACACGATCACTATGAGTCTGTTTTAACTGTTTTCATCTTGCACAAATACTGTAGAGTTGCAAAATGTTTTGCTGTAGGCCCATAAGAAATGGTCTGGTGTGGTGAAGGTCTCCACCTTGGAATCCCTCCCCAGGTGTGATGCATTATTCATGGGTCCCTTGTGCAGGTGGCCCCCTCTGCAGTTCAGTCAAAGAAGTGTGTCTGCAGCCCTCTGTGGCACAAACACAGGCTACACTCATCACCTGCCCTGTCTGAAGCAGAGCTGGGCAAATGGTGAGCACATGGGGTAATATGAACGGGCCCCATAGACTATAATACAAGTGGACTGATTATTCAATTACAACCAAATGAAGCTCATCGAGGCTAGCAGGCTAGCAGATTAATCGCTATCTAGCAGAGGCTAGATAGCGATTAATCTGCAAACAGGGACCATATTTGGAAATCCGAATGTGGAACCAAAGAGCCAATCAGATCAGGGGTGCTGAAAGATCCCACCTCCTCCCTCGTCACTAAACACCTGCCAAAACCGGTGGTACGGACGCTGAGCATCAAGGCTGACAATCAACCTGTTGCTAACGCTAGGAGTGACCTCAGGGAAAGCAGGCACCACAGTTGTCTGTTATTTATGTTCATATCTTGATTTAGGGACAAAATAGTGAAATAAAAATACCAGGATCATGTAGAACAGTGGTTCTTAACCTGGGTTCGATCGAACCCTAGGGGTTCGGTGAGTCGGTCTCAGGGGTTCGGTGGAGCCTCTGCCGTGGAGGTCTTGACACACCGACTCATCATGTCAATACGCGATGCCCCGCTTGGCCATCACTGGCTGCAGATGATCACGTTACATTGCTTGGCCAATCAGTGCTGCGAGGAATTTAGTGCACTCAGGAGTGGTCACCGTGTGACTGTCATCGTAGTACGTCGTGTAATTTATTTCTTAATATTTTAATCCATACTAACTATGTTGAGCAAAAAAAGAAAGTGGTCGGACGAATATGTACAATATGGATTCTCATGTATCACGGAACGGGATGGGAGTCAGCGCCCTATCTGCATGATTTGCACTGCCAAGTTGAGCAACTCTAGCCTCGCACCGGCAAAACTAAAGGAACACTTTGTGAAGCTGCATGGAGATGGGGAATACAAGAACACAACGCTTGCTGAATTCAAGCTGAAGAGAGCCAGATTCGATGATAAGGCCACTCTGCCTGCTCTTGGATTTGTACCCATTAACAAACCGATCGTCACAGCATCGTACGAAGTTGCGTACCTGATCGCAAAGCAGGGCAAGCCACACACCATTGGTGAAACACTTGTAAAACCAGCCACGTTAAAGATGGCGAATGTGATACTCGGAACAGCGGCCGAAGCTAAATTATCCCAAATTCCTCTTTCAAATGACACCATCAGCGACAGAATAGAGGACATGAGTAAAGACATCTTGGCTCAAGTAGTCGCAGATCTGATTTCAACCCAGGCAAAATTCAGCCTTCAACTCGACGAGACCACAGACGCTGCTAATCTAAGCCAGCTTGCTGTTTTTGTGCGCTATTTGAAAGACGACATGATAAAAGAAGAGTTTTTATTTTGTAAGCCTCTTACAACAACAACTAAGGCAGCCGATGTGAAGAAGCTTGTGGATGACTTCTTCAGAGACAATAATCTTTCGTGGGATATGGTTTCTGCAGTTTGTACGGATGGAGCTCCAGTCATGCTGGGAAGAAAGTCTGGTTTTGGTGCGCTAGTAAAAGCCGATGCACCACACATCATTGTTATGCATTGTATTCTGCACAGGCATGCATTGGCAACAAAAACCTTGCCTCCAAAAATGGTAGAAGTATTAAAAACTGTAGTGGAATGTGTGAACTATGTGCGAAATAGTGCTCTGAGGCACCGCATCTTCAGTGAGCTGTGCAAAGAAATGGGCGCTGAATTCGAGGTACTTCTGTACCATTCTAATGTTCGGTGGTTATCCCGGGGACAGGTGCTGAATCGTGTTTTTGCCTTGCGTGTGGAATTAGCCATGTTTTTGGAAGAGCACCAACATTGTTATGCAGATTGCTTCAAAAATTCTGAGTTCATTCTCATTTTAGCGTACATGGCTGATATATTCGCAGCTCTCAATCACCTTAATCAGCAAATGCAGGGTGGTGGAGTCAACATCATGGCAGCAGAAGAAAACCTGAAGGCTTTTCAAAAAAAGCTACCATTATGGAAACGACGAATAGAGAACAATAACTTTGCAAACTTTCCCCTTCTGGACAACTGTGTAAGTAAGATCGAAGATGTGTCTGGAATTGGTGACATTTCTGTACCCATGGAACTGAAGCAAGCAATTGCCACGCACTTAGATGAGCTTGCAAAGTCTCTCGACGGATACTTCCCTACACAAGAGTCATATCCAGCATGGGTGAGACAGCCGTTCACGTTTGCTGCTGAGACAGCAGAAGTCAATGATGAATACCTCAACGAAATCATTGAAATTCAGCAGAGCCAGGTTCAACAGCAACTCTTCAGAACAACAACGCTCTCAACGTTTTGGTGTCGACAAATGGAAAAGTATCCTGTTATTGCCAAGAAAGCCTTGGAGTTTTTTATATCATTTGTTACAACATATCTTTGCGAGCAATCCTTTTTGAGGATGCTGGACATAAAAACGAAGAAAAGGAACAGACTTTGCTGTGAAAATGACATGAGAGTGGCACTTGCCAAGGTGAAGCCATGCATATCTGAACTGGTCTCTCAAAGGCAACAACAGAAGTCACACTGATTTGCAGGTATGTAATTTGTTGTGAATTCATGCACTATGTTGGTTTTGTTCTTTGAACAAGGTGATGTTCATGCACGGTTCATTTTGTGCACCAGTAGAAAAACATGTACATCTTGAATTTGAAAAAAAATCATATTTTATTTTACACTAAAGTAGGGTTCGGTTGCATTGTGAATTGAGCGGCGGATCCGTGGAGTGCTGCCCCCGCGACCCGGAGACGGATAAAGCGGGAGAAAATGAAAAAAAAAAAAAAAAAAGTAGGGTTTGGTGAATGCGCATATGAAACTGGTGGGGTTCGGTAGCTCCAACAAGGTTAAGAACCACTGATGTAGAATGTTAATACTAACATTTTAAGGTCAGAATGACAAACCTGACAGCAGCAGATACAGAGAGAAGGGTGACAGTTTTTCAATATGAAGTGATTTAAAGCCATAGTATCGAAATTGGTATCAGAAGTGAAAAAGCTGGATTGGTGCATCTCTAGTAGTGAAGAGACTTTTCTTGCTCGGAGCCACAGTGCCCAGTGCACTGTGGCTCCGAGCAGGGCTGACTGACAGCTGCTCTGCAGTAACACTAATGTTAATTCAGCCTCTTAAACACTGACTTTGACAAACTTTATTGATCCACACAAGGGATGACTCCCATCCCCCTCCTGCAGCCCCCATTGGCCTTGGGTGCTTTCCTCCGGTTTGTGTGAGCTGGAACAGAGGAGAGGTTTAAAATAGATTGGTGTGCTCTTGGACAGCAGTGAGGGCTTTATGCAGCTCCTCTGTCCTTCTGTCTGCTTCTGATTACAAACACCTGGCTGCAGGGGCGGAGTTTGAAGTCTGGAGTCCTGTTATACCAATCACAGTGGCCGTGTTCCATTTCGGGGTCTGCAGCCTCCAAGGCTGGTTTTCCGGCATGACAAGGCCTGTCCCATTTCATGCAGCCTCTGAGGATGCAGCCTGAAAACCGGCCTCGTTTCCATGGAGATCAGGCCGTGAACGAAGGACGTGAAAATGTATCCTTCGCAGCCTTATATTTCCCAGCATGCACCGCACGCGACTTCTTCTACGGGAAAAAATGGAGTCCGTGGCTGCGTCCCTTACCAGTTGCAATTTTACTTTTAAATGTAAGTATTGGTTTACCTCGCCTACAATTAATTCTAAGTTACTCGCTACATGAAACTGTTCATAAACAATTTCACTTAAGTTTAACTTAAGATGTTAAGTCAAACATATGTATGAAGGTAGTTGTTATGGTTTAGTTTACGGATATTGTTGTATTAGCGGTTAGTAGCGTTATTCCTTACACTTGTTTATTAGCTTAGCTGTTGTAATGTTGGATATTCTCCAGTATGTAAGAATATTCTTGTCTTCAGGGAACAAGGAGCAGACCACCCGACTAACTGAGCTGAGGCGGGAGAACGGCCACCTGTTCACCGGGGCTAAATTCTCCGTGAACATGGCTTGGAGGTAAGTATTAAAACAGTGCTATATACTCCTGTTAGATAATATAACATCAGCCATGAAAACTATGTCAACGCTGACATTACTGCGATTTGAAAACCTTTTTCATTTGTACATATGTGAGTAGTTGTGAATTAACTGGGTTTCCCCATTTATTTCCTATGTTTTCCACAGCCTGTACTTCTGTGATTACTAAATGATGGCCGGGAAGCTGGTGATCTGAAAAGTATACTACACAATGTAGTACTATCATGTGTAGTAATGTAGTAATATCACAATGGAGAACTAAACCTACCTATTTGTCAGTAGACAGTCGCAAATAAGCTGGACTTATTAAGTGTTATTATCCATTATATCTCCCTTACAAAAGCACTTTGAAAACTGTAATTTAAAAAAAGACATAATTAACTACATAAATGAAAGGATAGCGTGTGCTGCATGGATATTGAACAAATGTTTGCAGTAACACTAGGAGCTCTGTAACAGATTTCATATTATATATAATATAATTATAAATGTACTGTATTTATTATTATGTAAATGTGAATGTTTATGTTCTGTTTGACTCAGGACAATACTGGAGAAGTTAGGCCTGCAATAATAAGGGCTGCAAATGAATCATGCTCATATTGAAATCTAAATTGTGAAAATATGTGTGGGATTCCTCTGTTAATTAAGATGTTTCGATTTATCTAAACGGCCTTTGGATCTGAATGTATATACACTGTCAACCAAATTTTCCTGTAATAGTTTTGTAGTTTTCTTAATGTGTGTGTCATTACAGGTTTTCACTCTGTAGGACAGGACTTTGATCAATCAGACATAAGGCCCATTCTGCTCTTCCTCCTCCAGAAGACAAGGGACACATCACACTGAAGACAAGTGCACTGGGTCATGTCTCCACTGTCCATGCTGACTGTTGAAGACCTGTGGGGTCTCTGGTTGCATCAGGCCTCCCTCCTGCACGTGCTGCTGCTGTCCCTAATGTGTCCTAATAGTGATGTTTAGGTTTAATTTCCTGCAGAAGTAAAATAGTCAAATGGTAGTTTCTTTGCATCTTAGCAGAGGAGCACCTAAACATCTTAATCACTGAGGAAGTGTCCCATGATAAATGTGGCCTTATATGACCTTAACAAGTGTGTGAGACAAAACTGAAAACATATCATTTGCTCATATGTTTATTTGAATGTTTTTCAGTCTATACTGACATTTGAATCATGGTGAAATGTGCCACTTATTTGATGTCTCTTTTGATAGTAATTAATTACATGTACTATAAGAATGTACTATTGTACTGCAATTAAGCAGTGGTAATCCACCTGATCATATTTTGCAAAGATAATTTGTTCATTTTGGACTGTCACCTGCTTCAGCAAAAAGGGAACAGAATTTGAGAGTACACTGACATACAGCTGTTTTTACTCACCTATTATTGCATTGAATGTGTGTAATGGGTTCAATGTTTGACTTTTCACATCAAGATAAAGTATTTCCAGAAGTTCCTTTGAATGTTTAATAAACCATCTTTTCTCAAAGGAGAGATGTCTTTCTTTATAAACTGATTTAAATGCATTCCCTGTATAAATGTAATCCTTGGTCAATATAAAAATATTTAATAATGATAATAATAATTAATAATGCATATCTCATCACTGTATTTGAAACTTTAAGGTAATTTAGCCTATTTCAGATCTATCCCAGAAATATAACAATTTTGTTTTGCAAAAGTTAAACATACGTTTTCGTTTCAGCCACAAGATTTGGATGAGAATTATTAGAATAACTTGGTCTCAAAATCCGATAGTTCAATTACCCAGGCGTCATCTTTGTTATTGATCCGTGTGCGTAATCTGCGTGGTGCGTGTTGTTAGCATTAGCATTAGCATTAGCATTAGCAGCGTGTCTTGGTTGCTGGGCGACAGGAGTGGCTCCGTGGGCTGGACCTGTCCCATTTCGCCAATGGAAATGCTGTCCTCGGAGGCTGGTTCGAAGGCTGCAGCCTTCACAGCCTTCGAGGCACCCGGCCTTTGAGGATGCAAACCCCGAAATGGAACACGGCCAGTGTCCCTTACTGTCCTCCAGACACTCAGCTCTATTTGAAATGTGGTTGTGCAAGGAGTTTAGGTGTTTTATCTCACATTAAAGAGAGGGTATAATGCAAAATCAATTCTTTTAAGCTTTTAAAACATACCCTCATCAAAAACATGAGGTTTTTGATGCCATCGATGCATGTTTGAGTCATTTTGTGATCTCTCTTGACCCTATTCAACCCCTCCTTATGGTTAGTTGTAAGATTCTGTGCAACACTCCACCCACAAATCTACATCCCTCGTGCTCCCACATGACAATTCTCCAGAAATATACAAAACATGATACAAAACTGTACACAACAACTTGACAAACCTTATGCAATGTGCAGTAGTAGCGGGATGCAAGCTGATTGTGTTGTGATAGCGCTGTGAAGGGGGAGTGACTTAACATGGAGAGCAAAGGGAGGGGAGACTCAGAGCTTCTGAAATGGAAACTTATAAAACATGTTAATAGTTGTTTTCAGCGAATGCAGATGGTTTTACTTCAGTTTGTTCAAATTTCCTGAGGGAGAACTTCCAATCCCCGCTCCAAGATGTAGAATCCCTCAGTGGTCCAGGTAGAATCCATGGCAAAGGACAAATTTCTCCATTGCCAATCCCCTCTTCACTTCAGTCATTCTAGAAGTATGTACAGCGAAGGGCTTCCAGACAAAACAATCAGAGTATGGTGATAATTGAATAACACTGAATGCCACCATGAATGAAGGGTTTGTGTAAAAATGCAATATAAACAGTTTGGAGCCACAACAGAATGAGCAGCCAGACCATGTGACAGTGTGGGCACACTCAGAGGCATAGTGTTTTCAAAGTGGCCAAAACCCCAAAATGCTCATTTTGTCTTCTTTTACACATTAGCCACTTAGGTTCTTTTAGGCAATAAAAAGATGTGTTTACCCTGTTGACATGTTTTGGCTGCTGCTGCAAACCATCTTCAGAACTGTCCCCGGTAAAATACAATAATAATAGAAAAGCCCAAACAAAAACAGCAGAACAGGTACAGTCATCACATCCAGTGTCAGGGCAGTGTGATGAGAGCCAGGACAGCCCTCAGGACAAAAGTGTGCCTCTCACAGTTGATGCTGTTGGTTTTTGATCAATGCCCGTGCACTATCCCAGTCCATAATATGATTATTTCACGGGGCATTGATCAGAAATCAGAAAGTTCAAACATTGTATCAGGAATTCCATTGAAATCAGAAAAATGGTCATGGACACTATCAACTGTTCCTCCTCTCGCACCTGGGAGACCCTCCTCCAAAGAGCAGTCTGAACGACCTGCCTGGTCCGTCAGGCTGACCACGCCCACAGGAAGTAACAACAGCTGATATACAACACATCACCACCAACACCAGGGACAGTTCTGAAAATGGCTCTCAGCTGCAGTCCAAACATGTCGACAAGGTAAACACAGCACTAGAGGCCTGAGCTATAGCAACGGACATGCCTGAATATATGAATAATGTATTAAATATAGAGCTCTTCACAGGACCTGGGCAGCAAACAGAATGTTACAGCATGTAAACGTGATTTACTCAGATGCATTTTGTACGTTTTAGTTTTTATTGTGATGATAAATGTTCCCCTTAACACAATTACCATAAAAGAAATACTGTCTCTACTCTGTGCTAAGATGAGCCAGTGCGTTTGTGCTTAGCTCGGTGCTTCTTCCTCCTCTATATCTGCCCCATCAGCCCTCTCTGAGCCCAGGTTTAACTGCACTCTTTATATGGAAGTAAAAGCTGTTTATAGGCTCTCCACAGACTGACCACGGCAGTACCACTCTCTGCCTGCAGGAGTGCCACACCCATGGAGTACGTTACAAGTGCTGCTCGTGAATCATTCGGGGCGGTGAAAAGTTTACGGTGTGCCTCTGATTCTGTTGTTTCTGTAGTAGTGTCATACTGAATATTTCATCTGTACTAAAGCTGCTTCAAGGACACTGCAAATGAAAACATAGATATTTCCTGAACATGTGCTACAAAATACAAGTACAGAACAAGGGAGAGGTCAACAGGAAGTACTGTGAGGACAAAGAAGGAAGCAACTCTTTGCACTGGCACTTCTGTTAAATTGATTAGAGGGGCTATTACACTTCTATGGGGCTATTAATTGCTAACATATTCTTTAGCTCACCATGTTACCTTTTATTGTCTTGAAAATGATATATTGGGCAAAAATAACATATTAAAATGTTGTACTAGTTTAGTTTTTGGCCCTCCTAGTCCCACCTCCCTTTGCTGTCCGCACTAAGGCTGCGTCTCAATTCTCCCCCTTAGCCCTCTGTCTTAGCCCTACCCCTCTGTTGTGCGCGTTCACGAGAGACAGAGGGGTATCCCAATACTCTTTTCTGTAAGTGCGAGGGCTAAGGGGAAGGGCTGTTCTACCCCTCTGCGCAAAGCGTTTTCAGATGCACACTTTGCGCAAAGGGGATAGGCGTGGCTTAACACAAGTCGGAGCAAACACCAACCAACACGGAAATCGGGAAGTGTCGGCAATCGGGAAGAAATTGCACAAATGTGAGTATTTGCACTCAAGAACCTCATAAAAAGTTGTATAAAACTGTAGTAACTTTTGAAAAGTTGTAGGTATACTCATGGCGCCTGCATTTACGCTTTCTGACATATACGGCTTATCGTAACATGCCCGGTTAGAACTATACGCTTGTTACGGTAGAATGTGTAAAGTATTACGAACATGCATGGCCTAAAAGAACTATATACGCATATATGTTAGACTAGAATGTGTCAAATATATCGCTGTATTTCGCCTCGTAACTCGTCTCATGCGCTTTTAGAACTATATGCGTTACGTAGAATGTGTAAAGTATTACGAACATGCATCGCCTAAAATATTATTGTTTCGTTTCGCCTTGTAAATTATCCCCTATTTATATTAAAAATGACATGTTATTAATCACATTTGTATTTTGTTTAGAAATGTCTTGTAGGAGGCAGGACTTGTTGGAGTTGTGTCAGCCCAACAAGCTTCAAAAAAGTGGGAGAATTTGAAAATAAAATATAAGGTATATTACATTCTATAATATTTGTAGGTACCAGAACAACTATATATGTTTATGACTATGTATTAATTTTGTTTTCTTTTTTGTGTGTACCAGGCATCCTCTACAACTCCGTCCACCTCTGCAGCATTTTAATTTTGTGTTACAGTTGATTAAAATTTGATTTACATATGTTGTACAGAGTATAGTAATTAAAAAAAAATAAAAAATTAAAAAAACATTTGACTTTTTGCAAAGTTCATTTAAAACAAACTCAAAAGGAGCACAATACTTCAAAACTTTAAAAATAATGTCATATTGTTGCAACTGCAAAGGGGTGTCCCATTTCTAAGGGTTTAAAACACACCCCTTTGCCTTACCCCTCTGTTTAAAGACAGAGGGGTAGGGCTAAGGGGAAGGGCTAAGACAAAGACAGAGGGCTAAGGGGGAGAATTGGGATTGGGCCTATGTCACTCCACCTTCAGCGCGTGCATCCTGCTAAAGAAAATACTGCACATCGCATCAGGTTTGTCAAGTTGTCCGTTTTGTGTCATCTTTTTGTATGTTTATGGAAATTGTCATGTGGGAGCATGGGTGACACAGGCTGGTGAGCAGAGCCTTGGACAGAATCTTACAGCTAACCGTAAAGAAAGTTCGAATAGAGCCCAGGAGAGATGGCTAGATTACTCAAACATGCATGGATGACATCTAAAACCTCTTCAGGCAGGTTTTTGATGATGGAATAATGTTATAACATGGGAGAAAAAAGCTAATATCGTCTCTTTAAGTAATAAGTTTATGCCAGGTTTGTGGAGTCCATCTTAGGTTCAAAATTTGTGGTTCATGCATTTGGTTTCATTAATTCTCCTATAGAATTATATGGTCAATTATATGGTCCCCACACTATAAATGGAACCTATGACTTCATTTACAAGAGAGTCATTTGAGTAAGTGCCATATTGTTCCATAATACAAGAACAAAAAGCCGTTTGTGACAGCGTAGACGAGAGGGGGCTGTGGAGGAGAGGTTGCTCTGCTCCTGTGTGCTTCTGGGAGAGGGTCCAAACTGGAAGATTTTATGAGACCATGTAAGTTCCAAGTGTGGTCCTCCTTCCCCAGACTCATCACATCTCTGGGTCTGTCTGTCTGCACATTTGATTAGATTTGGAGATTGGAGAGAAATCAGTAAGGGATCCTGCCAGAAATCTGTTGGTTAATTGAATTAATTGTTGAGTCTAAATTTAAGAAAAAAACAAAACAAAACAAAACAAGAATCCATATGTGTGAACAGAATAAGAGATCGCTAAAGATGTAACTGACAGGGCTGGGAAGTTGTTACTAACACTTCTATTGCTGAATACATTTGGGAGGTAATAGTACTACTATTTGTGTAGACAGGGAGCGATTTGCAAAAATAACTTTAATAACTTAAATTTGAATGAAAAGTTTGATTCATTATGTTACACTATGCAACAACACAAAACAAAATGTGGTGTATTATAGGTAAACTTGTGGTAAACACCTTATTAACGTGCAGCAAAACAATCTAGAAGAGGCTATGTCTGGCCTACTGATGGAGAGAAACAGCAGAGTATTTAATGTGCAGATTTGCATCCTGTTTCTGTCATCAGTGAGTGCGCGGTTCATCGCCCTGAATCTGCGCTCACACTCCCTGCAGACATAGGGAGTGTGGATGTTAGACCTGCATATTTTAATCAGGCTGAGGAAACATGACTTTGTTATAATCCCTGGTGAAGCTCCTCCCTCAGGAATTCCCCTCCCCAAAACTCTGGGAGGGAAAATTCAAATGTATCAGGACACAGGAGCAGAGGACACACTCAGGACTCAGGACTCTGGACAGTTACAGGAGCAGAGGACACACTCAGGACTCAGGACTCTGGACAGTTACAGGAGCAGAGGACACACTCAGGACTCAGGACTCTGGACAGTTACAGGAGCAGAGGACACACTCAGGACACAGTACAGGTACAGGAGCAGAGGACACACTCAGGACACAGGACAGGTACAGGAGCAGAGGACACACTCAGGACACAGGACAGGCACAGGAGCAGAGGACACACTCAGGACACAGGACAGGTACAGGAGCAGAGGACACACTCAGGACACAGGACAGGCACAGGAGCAGAGGACACACTCAGGACACAGGACAGGTACAGGAGCAGAGGACACTGCAGTGTGTCCAGGAGGACAGTGTGAGCTGATCTGCAGGTAAGACTTTTCAGAGATTTTATGTGCTCCTCTGACCTAGAATGTTGTCATTGTTAAAACATGTTTGTGGTGTTTTATTTAAAATTTGGGTTAATGTGAGGTCTGTTTCCATGAAACAAATTGTTAGCATCACTGCCCAGCTACATGAACAAAGTAAGTAAACAAAATACTATAAATATATATATTTTTTAATAGAATTATATCTTTTCAATATATTATTGTTATTCCTGTGTCCACAGGCAGAGACCAGAGTGTCTTCACTGGAATAAGTCCTCACACTGTCCAGCTTCAAACAGGCTGTACCCGATCACAGGTACAGAGACCTGTGATCTATGTGTGTTTGATTCTGTTTAAGACAATACAGAACTATGGAAAACTAAAGACTGTTTTTGGATTATTTTACTTTAAATCCCTTTAATGGCATTTGACGTTTTGTCATGTTAAAATAACTGTGTAGACAGAATTAAATTATACATAAAATAAAACGATAAAAAAAAGCAAATTTTCATCCAGTGTTTTATGAATTTTCAGCAACTTTTCATCCCCGTATAGTCCTTCACCTCCCCCCCTCCTGGACCCTCTGCAGTTCGCCTACAGAGCAAATCGGTCTGTAGACGACGCCATCAACCTGGCCCTCCACTTCATCCTTCAACATCTGGACTCCCCGGGAACCTACGCCAGGATCCTGTTTGTGGACTTCAGCTCTGCATTTAACACCATCCTCCCTGCTCTGCTCCAGGACAAGCTCGCCCAGCTCAATGTGCCTGACTCCACCTGCAGGTGGATCACTGACTTCCTAACGGACCGGAGGCAGCGTGTGCGGCTGGGGAAGAATGTCTCGGACACTCGGACTATAAGCACAGGATCTCCACAGGGCTGTTTACTTTCTCCCCTGCTCTTCTCCCTTTACACCAACTGCTGCACCTCCAGCCACGACTCCGTGAAATTGGTTAAGTTTGCAGATGACACCACCCTCATCGGGCTCATCACGGACGGCGATGAGTCTGCCTACAGGAGGGAGGTGGACCGGCTGGTGTCCTGGTGCAGCAGCAACAACCTGGAGCTCAACGCCCAGAAGACAGTGGAGATGATCGTGGACTTCAGGAAAGTCACAGCCCCCCTGCCTCTCCTCACCCTAACAGACTCCCCCATCACCACTGTGGATTCTGATGTCATCTCGCCTGCGCTGAGTAGACCTCCGCCTTTCTCCAATCCCCGTCACTCGGCGGGGACACATTGACTCCTTTGAATGTTTGCACACTTTTAAATTCTCCATTGAAACATTTTACACTTGTGCCATCCATTTGCCTCAGTGACCCTCAGTGCTCTAACAGCAACGTCCACTTCAGTGTTGGCACTGGGACTGCTGTTGCGTCTCTCTTCTGGAGAAAGAGAGATAAGGCCTGTAGGGTTTCCAGTGTGTATTACACAAATGTCATCGCCACCAAAAAAAGCCACTGAGTCATTTTGTTATGAATCCCTCTGCATTTTGCTCTCTGGAGATCTGGAGCTGTCCTCAGCCAGTGCCCCAAACAGTTTGACCAGGATGGGATAGCTTTCCCACAGAGCCAACGCAAACACCTGTCCTATCTTACGTGCGTGCATCCCCAAATTGGAAGCGGTGATCTCAAGTTACAGGGCCTATTGCTTTCACAACGATAAGCGCATGGGCAACGATGAGCGCATGGGCAACGATGAGCACATGGGCGTATGCGAGAGGACATCATGCAGCTTCGTCCTCTCGGTCGCTCCCCGGCATGAACAGCAGTATCCCAGTAACCCACGTCCAAAGCCTGGGCCATATTTATAACTGTTAAAATGAATGGTAGTCAGTGGGAGGTCAGAGGGCGACCTCAACAGGATGGTGCAGACGTATTTGTTTATTTTTTTTTTCTTCAGCTTTTTGAGAGCTAATTTGACCCCCTAAACACATTCAAAAACTCACCAAACTTTGCCTAAAATTCAGGTGTGCCGAAAAATTTGATAAAATATAGGTTGCATGCATAGGCATAAAAAAATGGCGACACTGCGCCACCTGAAAAACAAAATACATTGGGCCTATGAGAGATGTCCCAACATCAACTTTGTCGTAGAGCTACGAAATTCGGTACACACGTTCAACATGTGAAGACAAGCAAAAAATATTATTATGGCCACACCCCCTGACAAACCAGAAGATGGCCATCTTGGATTGAAATTGTCTACATCCTAAATCACCATTTTCGCTGACGTTGCATTTTAACGTACTCCACCAACAGGGCTGAAAATCACCGGACATCATCTAGAGAAGTGGGGCATCAAAAGTTTGCTAATTTACTTTGATAACTGTCACAGTTGCGGTGAAGCAGCAAATTTAAATCAAAATTGTTGAAAATTTTGAAGATTTGCTCCCGATTACACATGCTTAGTCCAATCGTGCTGAAATTTTAATCACTAATGCGTGATCTCAGCCTGAATATAATACACTATAAAACATATGAAAAGTGTACACTATAGCGCCTCCTACCATTGACATGAAAAATGAACATTATCGGATTTGTACTAAATTTGGGAATTAAATTCTATAAATGACTAGAAGCAAAAATACATATTACTGACATGGGGCATTTTTCATGGTTGCCCAGCAGGGGTGCAAAGACTCCTAAAAAAACATTTAAAGGTGCATTAAGTAATTTTTCTGGTGGAGGATGTGTTGGCCTGGGTGAGGGCTGTTCGACGCTGCTTGCGGGTTTAATTTTCTCATTGTGCTTTCTCCACAAAACTATATTGTTGTTCACAGCCTTTTCAGTTGTCATCTCTTGTCTTTTCTGCACAATTTGGATGCATTTTACATGGGACTGACACTTGGCGTGTTTGCTAATATTGTCATGCAGTTTTTTAGCAGACTTTGCTTTAATGTCTTTAATAAATACAGAGTCAATGTGGAGTCTCTCTTTAGTGTGTGGATCCAAATCTCCGATGTCTGAGCACGCTTTACACTGGACTGTCCCATCTGTGCTCACAGCGAGTCAGTTTTTCTCAGCTCTCCATCTTTCAAAGCGTTCTTGGTTAATGCAGCCTCCTACCGCAGCTTCAGGAGAGAAGTTAGCTTGTCCAGGTTGGACATCATCTTCATTTTTGTCATTTTCATTTTGTGCCTCAGAAACCTGATTGTTCTTCTTCACACCATTATCTGATGTGTCAAGTTGAGGAGTATTTCGTGATTTCTTGGTTCCTGTAAAAAAGAATGATATGCTGCTCTGAACATGTTTCATTTTCATAACTTTTTAGCTAGGCTTTTTCGAACCGGCAAATAAGGCTACTCTAAATGTAACAATTTGTTGTCCATGGTGACGTTAATCAAAAATAATGTGCAGTTACACATCACGCATATTTCCCCTTATTCTGGTTAAAATAATAATAAAAATGCTCTATGTTTGGACCTTCCTTAGCCCTGTTGTTTGACCCGGTCTGGGATAGTACAGTACGCGTCCTCTCTCTTAACACCTTGTTTATTTTAAGTGTGACAGACGACTTTCAACAACTTTCTTTGACACTTTCTACTATTCATTAATTCACTAAAATCTGTCACTATGTCCGCGGGAGGGTAGAGGGGCTTAGAGTACCCAATCAGAAAGAGGCTGTGTGTGAAAGCGTGGCACTATTGGCTGACAGATGCCGTTATAGCAACTGCGGACATGAGAGCAGATATGCCGCAAAGACAGTGGGAACAACATGAGATAAGAGCAGACTGCAATCAACGGACTGTAGAACGGTCTGTGAAATTTGGTACAAAGTTCTTTGTTTTTTCCCCCCTACGTTTAATGCAAGAATAAAACAGAAGGTAGGGACATACCTGGAGTTGTGTTTTGTTTCACTCACACACATTTAACACACAAACCCTGCAGATTTAGGCTGAGTTCTTCTCTCAAACAGAAAACACTCTGTTACACCCTGTGATGTCATGTGGTAATACAGGAAGTGCTCCACTGTGTTTTTAAACTCCACACACCTTCACTAGAATCATTTGAATGATTCCAGCCCTGAAATTGCCAGTATCTACTTAACTAGGTAAAACGTGTAAACTACTATTTCATGAGATCACAAGGTGGAATAGTTGGAGATTTTAGAGATGGACAGACTAATAACAAAGGATCACTCAAACTTGTGTGAATGGAACAAAACACAACTCCAGGTCTGTTTTTGAGACGGCTCACCAACAAAAACATGGCTTTAAGCTCAAACAAGAGTTCTACTGAGAAACTGTCAAACTAAAAAAAAAATAATTAATTAATAAATGTATTATTATTATTATTATTATTATTATTATTATTATTAATAATAATAATAATAATAATAATAATAATAATAATAATACATATTTATGTATAAAAAAGGTTTACAAAGTGCTGTACAAGCAGCAAAGAACAATGAAAATAGCATACAGAAAGCATACACAATCAGACAATGAAGCAATCAATTCAATTAATTATAATAAATAAGTTAATAAAATAGAATAAAAATAAATAAGGAATAAAATCAAGCTAAAACCAGCTAAAGGAAAGCTGGACTGAAAAGGCTCAATCACCTTCGTCCGGAGCCTGGACTTTGGAACAGCCACAGGGACCTGCCTGAGGATCTAAGGCTGCGGGAGGGCTCATATGGGGTTAAAAGTTCTAAAATGTAACTTGGTGCAAGACCTAAACGAGCTTTAAAAGTGATCAGTAAATCTTAAACTCAATTCTAAAACACACAGGCAGCCAGTGAAGGGAAGTCAAACGGGGGAATGTGTTGATGTCTGTTCAAACCAGTGAAGAGCTGAACTGCTGCGTTCTGAAACAGCTGGAGGCGGGAGATGGATTTGGAGTCAAGGCCGGAGAGGAGGGAGGTGCAATAGTCTAGACGGGAGAAGATGAGCGCCTGGATGACTTTTTCAAGATCAGGCCAGGAGAGGATATGTTTGATTTTTACTAATTGTGCGGAGGTGGAGAAAACAGGATTGGGTCACTTTTTTGATGTGAAGGTGGAAATTGAGGTGAGAGTCAAAAATGACTCCAATGTTTCTGGCAGCAGGGATGATGTTGGAAGCGAGAGGACCGAGACTATTGCTGATATTAGAGGTGGATTGGGGAGGACTGATTAAAATGATTTGGAGCTTTTGAGTTGTAGGAAGTTCTGTGCCATCCAGCTGTTCAAATAGACAATCAAAGCTTGCTTTTCATTTTGAGAGAAAAACATGCATTCTTACTGTGAGTGAGCTTGCATCTCCACAAACCTGACTCTTATTTTTTTTTTTAATTACAGCTACTTGTGGCTGTAATTTGTAATCAGTATTGATCAATAAGTATCAATAATATTCCAGAATATGGCATAAAATGTATTTATCTATTTTCATGGAGAGTATAGTATAGTACTATAGTATTTAGCGAGTAAACTACATCATACCTCCATCCATCCATCCATCCATTTTCTTCCGCTTATCTGGGGCCGGGTCGCGGGGGCAACAGTCTATGTAGGGACTCCCAGACTTCCTTCACCCCAGACACTTCCTCCAGCTCCTCCGGGGGGACCCCAAGGCGTTCCCAGGCCAGCCGGGAGACATAGTCCCTCCAGAGTGTTCTGGGTCTTCCCCGGGGCCTCCTCCCGGTGGGACATGCCCGGAACACCTCCCGAGGGAGGCGTCCAGGAGGCATCCGGAACAGATGCCCGAGCCACCTCAGCTGGCTCCTCTCGACATGGAGGAGCAGCAGCTCTACTTCGAGCCCCTCCCATGTGACTGAGCTCCTCACCCTATCTCTAAGGGTGCGCCCAGCCACTCTGCGGAGGAAACTCATTTCGGCCGCTTGTATCCGTGATCTTGTCCTTTCGGTCATTACCCAAAGCTCATGACCATAGGTGAGGGTAGGAACATAGATTGACAGTAAATCGAGAGCTTTGCCTTTCGGCAACATCATACCTGTAAAATCCAAATACTTTTGACAGAGGATTATCTCCTGGCATCATTGAGTCATTGTATGGGAGTAGTTGGTGACATCACTGGTGTATGGGTGAGGGACTGTGTTTATGGGATGAGGTTAAGTGAGGGTCTCTAGGGGGTGCTAAAACAACAGTGCAGATGAACAGGGACAGGCTTAAGCAGCTTATACAGTCTGATGGGGCTCATTAGACTGGGAGTACACAGGCTGTGCTGGTCCCTCTGTCATTAATCACACACTAGTGTCTAAGAGCATTGTGGAAGTGACACTGTGTTTAGTACTGAGTCTTTTCCTTAGTATCAAAACTATGTATGACATTGTAGTATTGAGACAGCACTAAAGCAGACACCTGTCCCTCTGCTGAACCTCCACAGAGAGATAAGGAGAGAAAGGGAGAGAAAAGAAAGACACAGTGAGCAGGAAAGGTAGAGACAGAGAGAAAGACAGAGAGATAGAGAAAGAGAGAGAGAGAGCATGGCACAAATACTTTTGGCACTGATGATTAGAGATGCACTGATCCAACTTTTTCAGTTCCAATACCAATTTTGATACTATGGCTTTAAATACTGTATCTGTTGATAATTGATATCAGCCGATACCAGTACAGAGACTGAAAACAGCATTTATTTCTTTTAAACTAAAATAAAATAAGACAGAACTGATCCAAATGAGCTGTGATTTATCTCTAAAGTACAGAACAACTTGAGTTCAAATATGAGACTTTCTGGTCCGATTACGAACAGTGAATATTCTAATTACATAATTTTTAATGTGGTGGCCCTAGCGGTGTGTCAGAGCTGAACTCGTCAGATCTCTTTTGCTAAGCAGGGCTTGGTCTGGGAAGTACTTGGATGGGAGACCGTGGGGAATACCAGGAGCCACAGTGGGGTGCCTTTTATTGTGTCCTTAGGCAAGGCACTTCACCCACATTGCCTACTAAGAATGTGGTATGTGCATGTGTGACTGGTGGTGGTCGGAGGTGGATGGTGCAGATTTGGCAGTCTAATTTCTGTCAGTCTGCCCCAGGGCAGCTGTGGCTACAAGAGCAGAGTGAATGAAAAATGCTCTGTAAAGCATTTTGACTGTCCAAAAAGTGTTATATAAAACTGAGCCATTATAATTATTTATTAAATGTCCAACAAGGACAATGGCTGAAACGATATTTGGAAGACGATATCCAGTCCAGGAATTTTTTCATAATCTGTGTCAATATCAAAATGTATTTATTGATTAGAAGGGAAGCCCCTTGAGATGTGACATCTCAGTTGTGAGGGGATCCTCAACAAAAGCAGAAAAATAGCATAGACCCCAGTATCAGATCGGTGCAGCCCTGTTGGTGACAAAAAAATGAATCATGATTACACAAAGTTCTATCAGGCTCTGTTTATTCTTCCCAACAAAACTGTAGTGAAATTTACTTTTACATGTGCAAATGATTTCATCTCATTTGATTTGAAATCAAGACTCAGTCAGATGTGCTGAGAGTGTGGAAAAGTGCACATGTATGTGAATGATTTTAGAGATGATTGGTTAGAAAGGAGCAGCCTGTGATTGGTCGACAATGACAGGAAGTAGGAAATAGAGGTTGACTTTACGCTTTAGCTTCATTAGCGAATCAAGTACAGTGAAGAATGCTAATTAGAGGCGATTATACCAGCTGCCTGATCCTGACTGAACCATGACAGAGGAGTGTGCAGCACATGCACTCACACACACACACACACACACACACACACACACTAGAGTTACGTGAGGTGGTGTGTGCTGACAGCATACAGGAGGCCCACTGACAAGATCTGAGCATCTGTAAATATTAACACTATATCTCTCCCTGTGTGATCTGAGAGAGAGGGAGGAGAGACAAAGGGGGTGAGAGAGAGAGAGTGAAGGGGGAGAGAGAGAGTGAGCGAAAGAAAGAGAGAAGGTGTGAGAGAAGAAGAGAGAGGGAATGAGAGAGATAGTGGTTAGGGCAGTGGTCTCTGAACCTGAAGGTCTGAGGACCGATTCCTGCTCAGACAAAATTCTGTGGTGTTGGTGGGGGGAGGGGCCGATGGCACAGAGTGGCAGCCTCACTTCGGTCAGTCTGCCCCAGATACAGTGTCTTACCACCCCTCAGTGTGAGTGAAGGAATCATGTATTCATCACTGGACTTTATTAAAGATGGTCTCTTCAAACAAAGGTCACGAGACATGACATACACAGACGATGAAGCAGGCTTTAATAACCTTGTACTTGTAAAGCCACATTATGTGATAACTATTCAAATTATAAGAAAATTGTCACTTCAAGTAATGAAATTGTATTTGGTAATCATTTTCTGCATTGTGTAATAAATCAAAGCAATTACAGTGAATCATTACAACATGTCAACAAGATATTTTTTCTGACCAAAGAGTCATAATAGCTTATAACTAACTAAAATAGGAAATCATGAGCAGTGACTCCGTAGTACAGCATGTACCCATTAACCCAAAGGTTTAGAGTTTGATTCATATCTGTGAAGACTTTTTAATGTCCAGCTCACATGTATAAATCTGTGATGACATTATAGTCCAGGGCACGTTATGTCATGATGGTGTGGTGGAAATTCTAGTTATTACTAGGGATGTAATGATAACCAAACTATTGTGATATTGTATTGTCAAAAGTCTCACAACTGTGGGCCATTACAAAATATCAAATTACAAGTTTCTTTGCTTAAATACATCATGATGGTGCAGCAACAGCTAAAAAACAGAGAACTACATATATGATGATGCTTTGCTCTGTCTCAGTCCAATCTGCATGATGAAATAACTGTTATTGAGCACTTAATTATTAATTATTTGGATTTTGACAGAAAAGTAGCATATTCACAATTTGAGTATTGTGAAAATATCATATCGACAAATTTGGATATCGTTACATCCTTAGTTATTACACACTCATTACAAACACATCTCCCCAGATCTGATCTGTAATTTGGCCTGGTGGCATCACCTGTTTACATTCATTTAAAGCCATATGTAGGACATTTTAGCCAAAGCAGTAACATCTTCATGGAGACAAGCACATTCTGAGAAGTTAGTGATTAGTTATGTGATTATGTTTGCAGGATTTAAAGCAGTTAGTTAAATGACTTTATTGGAGAATCAAGTACTTATAACACAGGTTTGTTTGACATTTCATTTTACTCTAATATAACTCTCTCACGTCCCCAGTCCACAGTGGCATTGTGATGAAGTAAATCAGTCACAGGTAAAAATGTGCTTTGTGCTGAGTGTGACAGAGGCTGTTTGAGGCAGTGATCTAGTGTAAACCACACTGCAGCACTTAACCTGCTCTGCTCCATTATACCAGCCTCATCTGAACACCCACACACCGGGAGGGCCTGGGGAGCCTGCTGCAACACCAAGGCAAATTACCCATCCATAATCACAAGCACAAACTAGAGCTGAGAGGTATGACAAAAATCCATTCCATTTGATTTTGTCTTTTTAAAAACAAATTAAAATAGTTTTCAGTATTCATCCCCCGACTTAAACAAGACAAACTTTTAAAATTGTAGTTTAATAAAAATAAAAATAGAGGACTGGCTATATATATATATATATATATATATATATATATATATATATATATATATATATATATATATATATATATATATATATATATATGTGTGTGTGTGTGTGTGTGTGTGTGTGTGTGTGTGTGTGTGTGTGTATATATATATACATATATATATATATACATATATATATATATATATAGTCAGAGGCCAAGAAAGGTGCAATGAAAATACAAGTACCCAGGAGGTACAGCCAGATGCCCATACCTGAAGCACTCGAAACTGCCAAGCAAAGGCTGCAAGCCTTAGCCAGCCGCCTAAAGAGGTACACGCGGGAAAATGAAGCCAGACGAATAAACCGCCTCTTCGCAACACAACCTGCCAAAGTGTACGCTCAATGGCAGGGGCATAACACCAGAGCAGACCCCCCAAGGCTGGAGACTGAAAGGTACTGGAAGGGCATATGGGAGTGGGAGGCATCACATAACACCGATGCACAGTGGCTGGTGGCTCTGAGGGAAGACCACAGCAACCTCCCTGAACAAGATCCAGTCACCATCACAGTGGCAGACATTCAGGATAGAGTCTCAGGCATGAAAAACTGGACAGCACCTGGCCCTGACATGATCCATGCGTACTGGCTAAAGAAGCTCACGGCTCTCCACGAGCGCCAGGCAGCACAAATGAACCAGCTGCTAAGGGATGGGACTCACCCTGAATGGCTAACCCAAGGGCGTACGATCCTGATCCTGAAGGATCCCTCAAAGGGTACAGTCCCATCCAACTATCGGCCAATAACCTGTCTCTCCACAACATGGAAGCTTATGTCAGGCATCATTGCGGCTAAGATAAGTGGGCACATGGATCAATACATGAGCACAGCACAGAAGGGCATCGGCAAAAATACCAGAGGAGCCAAACACCAACTCCTGGTTGACCGAACAGTCGCCCATGACTGCAGAACCCGTCAGACCAACCTGTGCACTGCCTGGATTGATTACAAGAAAGCCTATGACTCAATGCCACACACATGGATCACTGAGTGCTTGGAGTTGTACAATATCAATCGGACTCTAAGGGCGTTCATTGCAAACTCAATGCGGTTGTGGAAAACCATCCTTGAAGCCAATGGCAAGCCAATCGCACAACTGGCCATCAAATGTGGCATATACCAAGGAGATGCACTGCCCCCACTGCTGTTCTGCATAGGTCTGAACCCCCTCAGCCAAATCATTGACCGCACTGGCTATGGATACCGACTCAGGACTCAGAAACGGGGCCACCATCAGCCACCTCCTCTACATGGATGACATCAAGCTGTACGCTAAGAGTGAGCGGGACATCGACTCACTGATCCACACCACCAGGATCTACAGCACAGACACTGGAATGTCATTCGGGCTCGAGAAATGTAGCAGGATGGTGACAAAGAGAGGGAAGGTAGTCCACACAGAGGGGGTCTCACTCCCAGAGGGAACAATAGCAGACATTGAGGACAGTTACAAGTACCTTGGTATCCCACAAACAAATGGCAACCTTGAAGAGGCAACAAGGAAAGCGGCTACGGCCAAATACCTGCAACGAGTAAGGCAAGTCCTAAGAAGCCAGCTCAATGGCAAGAATAAGGCACAGGCAATAAACAGCTACGCCCTGCCAGTGATCAGATACCCTGCAGGAATCATAAGCTGGCCAAAGGAGGAGATACAGACCACAGACGTTAAGACACGAAAGCTCCTGACCATGCATGGAGGGTTCCATCCCAAATCCAGCACCCTGAGACGGTAAGAGAGCCGGAAGGAAGGAGGCCAAGGACTAGTGAGTGTGGGAACCACTGTCCAGGATGAAACAGTCAAAATCCAAAAGTACATCAAGGATAAGGCCCAATGCGCCCAATGCTCAGGGAATGCCTCAGACAGTGGAGGTCAGAGGAAGAGGTGCTGGAGGGATCATCATGGCAGGACAAGCCCCTACATGGGGCATACCACCGAAACATAACTGAAGTGGCTGATATCAAGAAATCCTACCAATGGCTGGAGAGGGCTGGTCTGAAAGACAGCACAGAGGCCCTCATCCTGGCTGCACAGGAGCAGGCCTTGAGCACTCGAGCAATAGAGGCCCAGATCTACCACACCAGACAAGACCCAAGGTGTAGGTTGTGCAAAGAGGCTCCTGAGACAGTCCAGCACATAACTGCAGGGTGTAAGATGCTGGCAGGGAAAGCATACATGGAGCGACACAACCCAAGTGGCGGGCATAGTGTACAGAAACATCTGTGCAGAGTACGGGCTGGAGACCCCAAGGTCAAGGTGGGGAACTCAAATATATATATATATATATATATATATATATATATATATATATATATATATATATATATATATATATATATGTGTGTATATAAGTATCCAACCCCCTTGAACTTTTCCACAATTTCTCACATTATGACCACAAACATAAATATATTTCATTGAGCTTTAATGTGAAAAACCAACACAAAGTTGCACACAATTGTGAAGCAGAAGGGCAGTCATACATGAGTATTTTTTTTTTTTTACAAATAAAAACCTGAAAAATATGGCGTGCAATATTATCCAACCCCTCTGAGTCAATATTTTGCTTTGCTATTTGCTATTTTTGCTTTTGCTGCAATTACAGCTGCAAGTCTCTTTGGGTATGTCTCTACCAGCTTTGCACATCTTGAGACTGAAATTTTTGCCCATTCTTCTTTGCAAAATAGCTCCAGCTCAGTCAGATTAGATGGAGAGCGTTTGTGAACAGCAGTTTTCAGATCATGCCACAGATTCTCGATTGGATTTAGGTCTGGGCTTTGACTGGGCCATTCTAAGACATGAATATGTTTTGTTTTAAACCATTCCATTGTAGCCTTGGCTTTATGTTTGGGGTCGTTGTCCTGCTGAACGATGAACCTCCGCCCCAGTCTCAAGTGTTTTGCAGACTCCAATAGGTTTTCTTCAAATATTGCCCTGTATTTGGCTCCATCCATCTTCCCATCAACTCTGACCATATTCCCTGTCCCTGCTGAAGAAAAGCACCCCCAGAGCGTGATGCTGCCACCTCCATATTTGACAGTGGGGATGGTGTGTTTGGAGTCATGAGCAGTTTTAGGTTCCGCCACACATAGCGTTTTGCATTTTGGCCAAAAAGTTCAATTTTGGTCTCATCTGACCAGAGCACCTTCTTCCACATGGTTGCTGTGTCCCCCACATGGCTTTTGGCAAACTGCAAACAGGATTTCTTATGGCTTTTTTTCAGCAATGGCTTTCTTCTTGCCACTCTTCCATAACGGCCAGATTTGTGTAGTGCACGACTAATAATTGTCCTGTTGACAGATTCCCCAACCTGAGCTGTGGATCTTTGCAGTTCCTCCAGAGTCACCATGGGCCTCTTGGCTGCATCTCTGACCAGTGCTTTCCTTGTTCGGACTGTAAGTTTAAGTGGACGCCCTGGTCTTGGTAGGTTTGCAGTTGTGCCATACTCTTTCCATTTTTGGATGATGGCGTAAACAGTGCTCCGTGAGATGTTTAGAGCCTTGGAAATCTTTTTATAACCTAATCCTGCTTTATACTTCTCCACAACTTTATCCCTGACCTGTATGGTGTGTTCTTTGGACTTCATGGTGCTGACTGCTCCCCAATACTCTCAAACAAACCTCTGAGGTTTTTACAGAACAGCTGCATTTATACTGAGAGTAGATTACACACTGGTGGACTCTATTTAATCATTAGGTCAACATTGGATCCTTCTAAAGCCTCTAAAAGCAATGTGTTGCACTCAGAAAAAAAGGGGGTTGGATAATTTTGCACGCCCACTTTTCAGCTTTTTATTTGTAAAAAAAGAAAAATTCGATCATGTATGACTGTCCTTCTGCTTCACAATTGTGTGCAACTTTGTGTTGGTCTTTCACACAAAGGTTCAATGAAATATGTATCAAGGGGGTTGGATACTTTTTCAAGGCACTGTATATATATATATATATATATATATATATATATATATATATATATATATATATATATATATATATATATAACACATTTTGTATGTATATATATATATATATATATATATATATATATATATATATATATATATATATATATATATATATATATATATATATATATATATACAAAATGTGTTCCCCACCTTCCACTGTGGTTGGTCTCTCTCACCCTCATCCAGCTCCGGCCCTCTACCAGAGGCCTGGGAGCTTGAGAGTTCTGCGCAGTATCTTTGCTGTTCCTAGTACTGGACTTTTCTGGACTGAGATGTCTGATGTTTTTCCTGAGATCTGCTGTACGGGCACTACTGATGCCTTCACCTACCAGGCCTTCTCCAGCTCTTCCTTAAGCCCCTGGAATTTCTCTAGTTTCTCGAGTTCCTTTTTCTTGATATTACCATCGCTTGGTATTGCAACACCACTATGTCTGGTTGGTTCACCATCACCATTCTGTCAGTCTGTGTCTGGAAGTCCCACAGGATCTTGGCTCAGTCATTTTCTGCAACCTTTGAAGGTGTTTCCCACCTTGACCTTGGTCTCCAGCCCGTACTTTGCACAGATGTTTCTGTACACTATACCAGCCACTTGGTTATGTCGCTCCATGTCTGCTTTCCATGCCAGCATCTTACACCCTGCAGTTATGTGCTGAACTGTCTCAGGAACCTCTTTGCACAGCCTACACCTTGGGTCTTGTCTGGTGTGGTAGATCTGGGCCTCTATTGCTCGGGTATTCAAGGCCTGCTCCTGTACAGCCAGGATGAGGGCCTCTGGGCTGTCGTTCAGACCAGCCCTCTCCAGCCATTGGTAGGATTTCTTGATATCAGCCACTTCAGTTATGTTTCGGTGGTATGCCCCATGTAAGGGCTAGTCCTGCCATGATGGTCCCTCCAGCACCTCTTCCTCTGAGCTCCACTGTCTGAGGCATTCCCTGAGCACATCATCTGTTGGGGCCTTGTCCTTGATGTACTTATAGATTCTGGATGTTTCATCCTGGACAGTGGTTCCCACATTCACTAGTCCTCGGCCTCCTTCCTTCTGGCTCGCATACAGTCTCGGGGTGCTGGATTTGGGATGGAACCCTCCATGCATGGTCAGGAGCTTTCATGTCTTAACGTCTGTGGTTTGTATCTCCTCCTGTGGCCAGCTTATGATTCCTGCTGGGTATCTGATCACTGGCAGGGTGTAGCTGTTTATTGCCTGTGCCTTGTTCTTGCCATTGAGCTGGCTTCTTAGGACTTGAATGAATGAATGAATGCCTTTATTGTCAATTCCTTCACATGTACAAGACATACAAAGCAATCGAAATTGGACCTATCGTCCGTACATTACAGCAAACAAGAAGACAATATGACATGGGGAAGACGACACGGACCGGACCGGACAGGTAGCATATAGGAATAAACAATGCAGCATAACATGAGGGTAGAAGGAGGAGAAAAAAAGAGAGCCGCCCCCAGACCATGCTCCTATCGGGGCATAGTATGGAGTGAGTACACAAAATAAAAACACTTCCGAGCATCAGCAACATAGTCAAAACACAGTACAAACATTTCACAGGACTAGCAACAGGGTAGGGGAGGGGTATGGAGGAAGTCCGACGTAGGCAAGCAGCCATCCAGATCCTGCAGCCATTGGGGCGCTGGATGCAACAGACCCGCCCACCCGGTCGGGGGTACGAAGCTGCGAGGGGTTGGGGAGGGGCCAGGCTCCCTCCGCTGTAATCTCAGGGCGATTTGACACCAGCTCGGCCTTGGTCGTGACCGGTGCTGGCTTGGGGAGGCCAGAAGGTAAGATTGGGTTGTTTTGGTTTAGAGTGGGCAGCTGCGTCCAATTTCTACAACACTGCTCTATTGTTCGTTGGTCTCAAGGTCTACTCATCTCTCTGTGCAAAGCGTCAATCTTCTCCATGATGGTTTCCGTATTGCGAATAAGAGCCAAAGTTCCATCCAATTTGTGGTCCATGACTGCTAGCCTCTCCGAGATGTTTTCCAAAGTGCGGTGCGAGGCCGCCAAACCTTCCATAATACGGCTCAAAGTCACAGTCTGAGTATTGGCAGCTTTGCCCATCGCTTCAATCAATCCGGGCAGCCAAGTGGGGCTTTTGACAGCTGCCTTGGTACTTCGATTTTTCTTAAAAGACAGGGCCACGCCTAATCCAATCAGCAAAAGTCCTGTAATCATGGTTCCAAATAAGTATAAATCCTCTATGTCCTCTACGGAAAGCGCTGACAGACACACAACACGCCACTTGTCCCAACCGTCCATCGTGTATCCGGCAGCGTAGGTTCCCGCAGGGCACGCAGGTTCGCCCGATCCTGCTTGTCTTGTTGAAAAAATAGTGTCAATTGCGTTCAGAGACCAACTTATCAGATCCATAGTAATTTGGTTTTTTGAGAGCAGAGCGGAGAGAGTCACTCAAGGAAAAGACAAAACTCTAGACCAGATGAGACAAAGAGCAGAGCAGGGAAAGATAAGAGTCAGGAGAGGAGAGAAAATGCGTCCGCTCTCGCCAAGAGCCAAACGAGAAGCCTTGCCTTACTCGTTGCAGGTATTTGGCCATAGCCACTTTCCTTGTTGCCTCTTCAAGGTTGCCATTTGCTTGTAGGATACCAAGGTACTTGGTATCCTACAAGCTTGGTAACTGTTCTGAATGTCTGTTATTGTTCCTGGTTCACCAGA